>MJUU01002931.1:39765-115436 GCA_002080025.1 Modiolus philippinarum | reverse complement strand
AAAAAAAAAAGAAAACTTTTAATATTAAATTAGCTAAGTTAGCTAATCCTTTTTCCTGCAGACTTACGGAATCATAATAATAGTTTCAACTCACAGAAAAAAAACAAGTTGAAGTTATTATCATTATTTCGTAACAAGCCCCTGTGTTCAGTGTAGATAAAATTAATATAATTGGAAATCCAGGAATCGAAAGATATATGAAAGCTGATAGACATTAAGTTAAGTATCATTGCAGTGTAATTTTTGCCTGGGAATCATATTTGTTGTATTATATAAGTTGGCGATATCATTCCATTATGCTCAGAGCTTCTTTTCAAGTACGGACTTCTAAACACAAATTCAGTTTTTTCAATTACGTTTAACAATCTTCAAATACAATATTTTTGGATGAACTGTGTTGCACTGTTTCGTCTTCATTGGCAGACAGACCTGTTTACTTGATTTTTTTTACCGCAAAAACAATAATCTTTATTTGATCTTAACCTTTGAACACATGCAGCGTAAGGGAAATTAATGAATTGTCCAATGCAAGCCTATAACCTTGACTACACTTCTGGTCCGTTAAAACCGCCGTTTGTCTGTTATAAAATCGTCGTGGCAAATGGCACCGCGGCTGATAAAGTCTTCAAAAAGGGATTCCAATAGAGTTCTGTAAAAAGGGGGTTCCAGTCAATTTTTCTCCAGTTTTTATTGAGTGTGCCTCAATATTTCTTGATCCACCAATGCCGGCCGTCTCCCTATTGTCCCTGATAAACACTGACAAAGGGAAAAGCCTTTCTAAAGGCCTACAGTATACAACAGTTTTTCACCGAGTGAATTCGGCTTCGCTTCCACATAGGTTATACCTATTCTAATATTACTCAATTATTTTTAAGTCATGGTGATTTAGTTCAATTGACTTAGTTAATGATATTACATTTAACATATATATATAGAATTTACTTACCTGATTTCTTGATCAAATGATCATAATTCAAAATTTCTGTATATATAAGCTGTACAAAATTACAACATATACCTTGTACTCCTTTGGTTTTAATATCATTTTCAGTGTTAGATGACTGTCCGTCATATCAACTGATTTAAAGAAAGAAAAGAAGACCCGAAACACCTACGACCTACGATGACTTGAAATTTAAAATCCACTGGAGAACTCTCGAATGACAAAAGACAAGGGTAAACAACGATAGGAACTCGTGTCAGACGAACTTGGTACCTGCACTAGGAAAGACAGTAGCAGAGTTAAACCGATTTTGCCGGGCGATTTTGGGACATCTTATATCTCCTTTCTATCCTGTTTCCCTATAGCCTTCAATCTAATACTATTTCATTTTTGTCGGTTTTGTACATGTCTTCCCTTCAGATATTCTTTGTTAGAAACATGTCAAACAACGGCAGTAGAATACCGAAGGAACAAAGGAGTGAAATTCACAAAAATCGAAGTCTAAAGACAGGGCAAAAACGAGAACAAAGAAAACAATGACGCTAGAAGCAAAAACAACGACGCAAGACAGAGACAAAGCAAAGAAACGGAAATCACAACATTCAGAACAAAGGCACTCGCAGTGTGAACTCCAGTGAAACTGAGAGTGACATCAGGTGCTCCGGAAGGGTAAGCATATCCTGCTCTGTTCACAGCACCCGTCACACTGTGAGTGATTCAATCCGGGAAAATGTCAAAGTCGGTAGTCAAATCCGGGAAGACGTGAATCTAGCTGAAAATGTCCGCTTTCATTTGGGATACTGACACGTCATATCTTTCAATGATGCTATGGTGACGGCCAAAGAATTTCTTGAGAGATGAAATTAACAAAGGTTGAACAAATCCCTTATTAAGCAGCTTTTGGGACAGTGTTTTTGCTCTGTTCCAAAAATCACTGTACAAACTACATCCTCGACAGTAACGAATCAACTGTGAAATGTGTACTCCATAGGCTGGAGAGGTAGGTATATTGCTGCTAGGAAAGGGAAAGTTCACAATAGGGAAGTTAAAATCATCACGCTTGTCATATAGCTTAGATTTCAAACGTCAATCTTCGTCAATATACAATAAAAGATCTAGGTACGAAGCTGAAGTAGGTGTTTCAGTTGCTTCTTTAATTTCAAGCTCATTTGGATAGATCTGATGTAAATACTCCTTAAATTTAGGATTATTAAGAGAAAGTACATCGTCTATGTAGCGGAAGCTGAAATTAAAGGACTGGGTTAAATGTTTTTGTTTTCTTTGAATAAGCCCTTGTAAAAACTTGGCCTCTTTCGAGTAAAGGAAAAGGTCAGCTAATTGCGGCACACAGTTTGTTCCCATAGGAATCCTATTGTCTGTTGGAAAACACGACCTCCAAATTCGACAAAAATATTGTCGATCAAAAATTCTAACATTTTCATTACGTCAGTCTCAGTGAACTTCTTATTTGAATAAGTGTGGTTCTTAACAAAATATGTCAACTAAATAGGTGTATCTGCGTTCTCCATTTTTTTGTGCAGAAACATTGATGTATTAAATCTGCAATTATTGTGTGGCAGGGTTGTATAAAGTCAAAAGTTTGAATGCTATGGCGATGGGTAAGACTGGTTGAGGATAGCTGTTCAAGTAGATCTTTTGAATTTTTAAGAATCCACATTTGATTCACACCGCTTGTGGAGAAAGCTTTGTTACAGTAATTTTTCAGGCCATCTCTGACTGCGGTCAACAAATTAGTGAAGAGCTGTGAAAGAGGTTTAGTGGTGCATCTGGAAGACCTGGAAATGAATCTCTGTTTGTATGGATTCTTATGAAGTTTAGGTACCCAGTAGATGTAAGGGAGTTGATTGTTGTCATAATAGCTTTTATGCCAAATGATACTAACACTGAAGTGTGATTTTTTACAATCTCATCCCTCGATATTGAAGTTGGGGTATAAGTAGGGTTTCCAGATGAACTGTCGATGCCCATCAAATATATGATTCATATTCAATATGTCTGCGTTCACCCTTTCCTAAAAAGTCCGTATTTTCATTTTCGTTTTTAAATTGTCTTGTTTGCATATTATAACAATGATTTTTTCAACTAAAATAAAGATTATTAAATTGATGTATAAATCAGTTTCTGAAAAAAATTTAAAAAACGATATTTTACCTGCACCTATTCTCTTGATAAGAAACACTTTCTGTTCTGACGCATTACTTGAATATCTTTTTTTAGAAGTGACTTCATGTATGGAAAACGATTTTCCGAAAAATAGCTATTTCTTGTTTCGATTTCCATGCATAGTTACTACAAAGTTATTGAAATTCAGGTGAGCGTTTTATACATTGTTGTATAAAGTTATATAGACACTTTATATTTAAAGTTGGAAATTTTTATCCGGTTCAAAAATATTATCGATGAAATATTCAAATAACTTTGGCTTAAAAACTACGGAAGCATGCAGGGGACATGTGAAATTTTATTTTTATCTCGTGGCCACGAGATACATACTTACTCGTTCCAACAACATACTATGTCTTGGCTACGAGATACTTTCTTGTTCCAAAGACATAATGTTCTAAGTCGTGGCCAAGAAGCTCATTGTTGAAGACCTCACGATGTATAAGTATCTCGTGTCTACGACTTATAATTTCGTGGGAACGAGGTAGTATCTCAAGGGCCACGACTTAGTATGTTGTAACACATATTTCATATGCCCCCTCCATGCTTCCGTATAAAACTGTTGAAGCATGCAAATAATAGTATTTGCTGCAAATGCTTTGTTTTAAAATCAACAAAAAGTTTTTAGCTTAGCGATCAAATCTGCCACGTCAAATATTTCATGGATATTACTATTTCATTTGTAGAAACCCTAGTTTCACAACATACCCATACGAGAGGCAAAGTTTTAGTGTGTGTGTGTGTGTGTGTGCTTTTAGTATCATAAATTTTATTTCAAATGTTTAACACTTTATTAAGGTTTTCTGTTCTGTTCTTGTTTGTGTCTTTTTAGATGACTTGTTTAGACTCAATCGCTGTGTGTAGCTCTGACTGATATTTGAACACTTTCTTGTATTTATATTGGGTCTTGTTTATAAGGGTTTTAGGAAAACGGATTATGTTTCCCCTTTCTTTTAGAGATGTGAATTATTTACCATTGATATGGAATATTGATATTGTTTCAAAGATTAGGATTACCTATGAAATACATGTACACACTATTTGTAATATTTTCGAAGAAAGTAAAAATATTTTTTTTTCTAGTAAAGGGAAACTGAAAGATATTTAGGGGATATGGATTATTTGTTTCAAATATTTTTAGGGATATCTGAAGCCACCTTTTTGGGGGCACGGGATACTGTATTTATGTAAAAGATAAATTATCATGACTCTCCCATACAAGTTCGTTATAAAATTATGCAGTATTGTATAGATTTCTTTTATTTACATTAACGCAGATGTGTTGTACCTCTGCACCTAAAGTTATTATAAACCTATTTTTTTTTATTTTGCAAACAAGTTACATGGGAATACCAGAACGACCTCCGACATATGAGCTATATATGCAAATTAAATTCATTCTTATTTGTTCACCGTGTAAATGTATCTACTATCAACATTATCTACGTATATCATTTCTTATCAGGGAAATCACAGTCAAGTTCTTGTCAATCAAATCGAAAGTAAACGACAACCCTTGTTTCATGTAAGTATTATATAACTACGGAATCAATATTGCATTAATTATAATTTAGTTTTCTCATTAGATCGGTAAGAAATCTATATGTAATTCTTGAAAACAAACAGAAAGCGAAAGTAAACCCAAAATGTGAAATATTGTATTTATGGAATTTAAAATGAAAACTGAAACGTTTAACTGAGCTGTTTCATCTGCTATCAGTAAATCTTGTGAAGTTTTTGAAAACGAAAGTTTCTTTTTTTATTTAGCAAATTTAAGAAAGCAAAGGAAATGACCGCGAAATAAAGGGAAAGATTATGGTACGTATTTGCCTTTGTATTGTAGCTCAAGATTATGATTGTTTCATTTTGTTTGTTCTCCACTGAAAAAGATTATGATAATGTCGAAAACGAAACCGAATCGATTCCTGACATAATCTATGTACAGTATGAGAAATTTTACTATGGCTCGTTTTCAATTGTGGACTTAGAATCGAAAACAAAATAACATATAGATGGTTGCAGAAAAAAAACTGAATACCACTTTTACGAAAGGATATGGAGTAAATGAACATGAGACCATAACACGTATGTTTACTCAAACTGCATAAATTTTAATGAGCTGTATGGCTATTTCGAAAATTTATTCCTCATCAGCAGCACTAGAACCCAAACAAAGGAAATCCATAATTTTAAAAAATATATTAAATGCATAAAACCAAACGAAATACGAATAATCAGTAATATCAAATATAGCTAAGGACAAAACTACGATGGAGGAAGTTAATCCTTCCGTTTTAGAACTTGTCTTTATTCAAAATAATAAAATATAAATAGATTGTAAAAGTTGAAGTATAATATATTTTACAGAGTCAGTAACGCTTCCTGTAGATTTGAATTAGTATAAGCTTATAAATATATCATGTAAATACCAAAATACCGAAGTTACTGTGAATTAAGTTTCTGAATGTGCGCATTTCGAAAACTTCTGTCTCTTCAATGAAGATCGACTCAAAACAATTGGAAATCCACAAACCGAGATATGTGTAAAAGCTGATAGAAAACAAATTACCAATAGGAACTAAAACGAAAAGCCAAAATAAGCTAAGTAAGTGAGAACCGAACCGTCAATAAAAACAACGAACAATCCATAGACAATGGCAAAATCAAACACACTAAGAAACAAGGACACCACTTGAGTACGGGACAAAAGAGAAAAATGAAGACACACATACATGCAGATGAACAACACGGACCCAATAAAAATTCAGGAGTGAGATCAGGTGTACCGGTAGAGTAAGCATCTCCGGCTTTTTATAAGATACCCGCCGTGTTGAACATGTCAAATCCGGTAGAGATAGAGGAAAATAAACTTTAGTTGTAGAGGGAAAGATCTATTGTCAGGGATTTGCAAGAGGGAGATAGTGCTAAGTTTTAACAAAATTTTCTGAAATCTAGATATTACAAGTTTTTAATTAAAATCGGTTTTCGGGCCAGCACCGAAGTACTGGCTTCTGAGTTGGTGAATACCCTCGGGGACTTACAGTCCACCAGCAGAGGCATCGGCCTAGTGGTAATAAATAACAAAATACCGAAGTTACTGTGAGTTCAGTTTCTGCATGTAAAACGAAGTTCAGCATTTGAAACAAGTAAATTAAGAAGGAAAGGACAAAAGAATAAGTCTGTACAAGTACACAGTAAAACCAAGCAATTCAATAACGCTTTTATTCTTCTTTATCTTTAAGTCACTACTATGTATGCAGTCTACGAAAATGAGCATTGCTCATACATGTACCTCAGAGTAACTTCAAGACGGCTCTTAGCATCGTCTTGAGGGGGGGGTCTATTGCTATATGTCGATCAATGCTATCTCCTTGTTTGTTTTTACTTGTGGATGCGAGATCGTCAAGAATCTTAAATTAACTGACTAAGTGTTCTTACAGCCTTTGGCAACTGTTGCCCCACAAACATTTTTAAAAATTATTAAAAAAATAAAAAAGATAAAAAAAAAAAAAAACACTTTTAAAATTAAAGATTGACTTATCTGCAATGAACAGACATAAGTTGTCGTAATGCACATATTCTGGAACTTAATTAAAAGTGTAGCAATTTTTGGCTAATTTATGTCAGTTCTTATGTTTATGCAGTACAGTAGTATATGCCTCATGATGACATCTGCACAGAATATAAGACTCCTAAGAAAGGGGTGTTTCTGTGAAATGTTTACCACAACTCTTTTGGTGGCACCTGTCAAAACTTTTTGTCGAAATATATTAGCACATAATTGTTTCATACTGCAAATTTAAAGAAAATTGAAATTATGGAAAATTTGGGGTTATCCCGGGTCTACTACCTTAAACCTACACATTCTAACATACGCAAAATCTTAAAATGTATTCTCTAAAACATTCACCGTCTTTTAACATACACCAACTTTTCAAGGTATTCCTGGGACCCAAGCGGTTAAGTCCAAAGTATGCCAAAAATAAAGCAAAAGTCCTGCGTCCAAAAAGGGGGTTGTACATGTACCCTAATGATTACTTTGTTATCATGTGACCTTTTCTGGCTTCCAGAATAAGGTACATAACTCTGTTACTTTGATTACGTAAACTGTACCCGGAAGTTTCATTTTGTACGAAAAAATATAAAAAGTACCGAAATTACTGTGAATTTCGTTTCTGCATATGCGCATTTAGACAATTTATGTCTCTTCAGTGCAGATCAAATCAAAACATCTGGAAATCCACAAACCGAAATATGTGTAAAAGCTGATAGAGAACAAATTACCAATATGATCTGAAAGGGAAAGCCAAAGTCAGCTAAGGACAGAGCTGTACAGGAGGGAGATACTCCTTAGGTTTTAACAAAACTTTTCTTAAATTTAGATATTGCAAGTTTCAAATAAAATAGTTTTTTCGGACCATCACCGAAGTACTGGTTACTGGGTTGGTGAATACCCTCTTGGACTAACAGTTCATCAGCAGTGGCATCTACCCAGTGGTAATAAATAATAAAATACCGAAGTTACTGTGAGATTAGTTTCTGCATATGCGCATTTCGACAACTTATGTCTCTTCAATGCAGATCAAATCAAAACATTTGGAAATCCATAAATCGAAATATGCGTAAAAGCTGATAGAGAACAAATTACCAATAGGATTTAAAAGGAAAATCCAAAATCAGCTAAGGACAGAGCTCTGAAGGAGAAAGATACTCCTTAGGTTTTAACAAAATTTCTTAAATGTAGATATTGCATGTTTTCAAATAAAATCGGTTTTTCGGGCCAGCAACGAAGTACTTGCTAGTAGGTTAGTGAATACCCTCTTGGACTAACAGTGCACCAACAGTTGTATCGACCCAGTGGTAATAAATAACAAATAACTGTCGTTACTGTGAATTTAGTTTCTGCATATGCGCATTTCGACAACTTATGTCTCTTCAGTGCAGATCAAATCAAAACATTTAGAAATCCATAAACCAAAATATGAGTAAAAACTGATAGAGAACAAAGAACCAATAGGATCTAAAAGGGGAAGCAAAAATCAGCATAGGTATGATTTATGCATTAGGGAGATACTCCTTAGGTTTTAACAAAATTTTCTTAAATTTATATATTGCAAGTTTTCAAATAAAATCGGTTTTTCGGGCCTGCATCGAAATACTGGCTACTGGGTTGGTCAATACCCTGTGGGACTAACAGTCCACCAGCAGTGGTATCGACCCAGTGGTAATAAATAACAAAATAGCGAATGACGTGTCATACAATAATTTTAGCATCATAATCCTCAGAGCGTCATAATAGCAGGAAATGTTTCCGAATTTCCATTTTATCATAAATTTTGTTTCCACCTGGCGAGATAAACAGACTATATTTCGAGATCACAAATGTTGAAACATTTCTTTCAAGGAATACTCTACTCGTGTATCCGATTTTAGTTCTGGTTTAAAGGAGTTTGTGTTTGTAATAAATTTGCTCAAATTTTGTTCAGTTGTTTCCTTTTGTTTCACATGTGATTTTAAAATATAGTTGTGTATTTATCTTTTCAGTAAATTTTACTATTTGAGTTTTGGGAATTTAAAAATAATAAAAAATAAAGGTAAATTAGATATCACGAGGTTGAAACGCATAAGTTTCGACCTCAATATCGAATTCAGATTTCACTCTTAATTGATATACTTTCTCATGTTGACCTCAACCTTCTATTGACTTCTACATGTACAAAGTTTCTTGTGTTTTTTAAGATCATATTGTCCGGTCTCATTAATAACACGTAAAACATACCGGTAACTTTTTTACAGGGATGTAGTTCAGGGAAACTATCTTCCAAACATAATTTAGGTAAGTATTCTAGGTTGTTTTTCAATTGAGATTTGAATAAGAGTAAAAAAACATATAATTTACAATTGGACAAGTATTTAGTAACTGTAATGTAACTGCGTGATGTCACTATGTTTTTTGAGAGTTCACACTGTTAGTGCTTTAGTTTTTTGTGTTGTATGTGTACTATTCGTGTGTTTTGTTGGCATGTTGTGTCTTTGGTCTTCCGTTTTCTGGTGTTCTTGCTTTTGCCTTGTCTCTGGGCTTTGATTTATGTATCTTGTGCTTTGTTCCTTCGGTAATCTACTGCCGTTGTTTTATTAAAAAAAACAACTCAAAATATTTATTAATAAGGTACACTTTTAATGAAAAATATAAATTAGCGATTTTACCAGTCATTTTACTCAGTCAATTGATCCCAAAGCGTGTCTATGAAAGTTATTGTTCTGTTTGATATAGATGTTAGCTCTAAAGCATGTAAATTTAAACAAAAATGTCTGTGTAACAAAGTTCATAGGAGGCGAAAATATAGAGATACTGCACATGAGACAAAAGCTCTAAAAATACATAGCTTAATCAAGCAATGGAATGAATTTTTATGCCCCCGCCGCTAGGCGGTCGTGGGCATTAAGGTTTACCCTGATCCGTACGTCCGTCCGTCCGTACGTCCATCATTTTGGTTTCCGGATGATAACTTGAGTATCCTGCATCGGATCAAAACCAAACTTGGTCACATGCTTACCTATCACCAATACAGAACCCTATCGATTTCCAGGTTGGTACCCCTAAGGTCAAGGTCACAGTTGCTAAAAATAGACTAAAATTTCAATAAAATTTTGGTTTCCGGATGATAACTTGAGTATACTACATTATATCAAAACCAAACTTGGTCACATGCTTGCCTATTACCCAAAACAGAAGCCTATTGATTTCCAGGATGGTACCCCTAAGGTCAAGGTCACAGTTGCTTAAAACAGACTAAAATTTCAATAAAATTTAGGTTTCCGGATGATAACTTGAGTATACCACATCGGATCAAAACCAAACTTAGTCACATGCTTACTTATCGCCCAAGACAGAACCCTATCGATTTAAGGGTTGGTATCCCCAAGGTCAAGGTCACAGTTGCTAAAAATAGACTAAAATTTCAATAAAATTTTGGTTTCCGGATGACAACTTGAGTATACTACATAGGATCAAAACCAAACTTAGTCACATGCTTGCTTATCACCCAAGACAGAACCCTATCGATTTACGGGTTGGTACCCCCAAGGTCAATAAAATTTTGGTTTCCGGATGATAACTTGAGTATACTACATCGGATCAAAACCAAACTTGGTCACGTGCTTGCTTATCACCCAATACAAAAGCCTATTGATTTCCGGGATGGTACTGCCAAGGTCAAGGTCACAGTTGCTGAAAATAGACTAAAATTGCAATAAAATTTTGGTTTCCGAATGATAACTTGAGTATCCTGCATCTGATCAAAACCAAATTTGGTCACTTGCTTACTTATCACAAAAGACACAATCCCATAGATTTTAGCGTTGATACCCCAAGGTCAAGGTCAAAGCTGCCAAAAATAGATTAGTATTACATATAAGACTGTTTCTCAGATTATTTGTTGGAACTACACATTATATCAAAACCAAACCAGTTCCAGTGCCTATTTATCACAGGAGAAAGATCCTTTTTATAATTATTTGATATATATATTGTACATAGTTATGCCTTTAAAAATTTAAGGGTTTCGATTGCAAGGAGGCGGGGGCATCCGTGTCCCATGGATACATTCTTCCATTTTTTATTGCTGTTCTTCATATTGAAATTTTGAAATTTCCCCTTTCCTCGTTCTTGCTTCGGTATTCGTTTGCCGATGTATTGAAGTCACCACAAGCCCTTCAACAATGAACTTTGCTAATACCACATTATAATCTACATGCGTGATTTCAAAAATGAGACCGGAAATATTCAGCCACATTTCGCATCTTCGTGGATTTGGCATTACTTATTTTGATTTAACACTAGATCATCTACCAGACATTGCGATGGATGTACTATACGGACATATTTACACTCTGGAACACCTGATGTGTTGTTATGAGAGTTCGCACTGCCAGTGCTTTTGCTTTGTATGTTGTGTTTGCAATATTCGTACCTTATATGTTTTCCATGAATTTTGTCAGAGATGTATCTAACAACATTTAATGGGATTAGAAAATCAGAATGCTATTCTTACTGATAATACATAAATTGTACAGAAATTAAATTTAATCCGGTATTTTGTTATTTGACCTAGACATTGATAATTTTCTGAAGTGTCCTCTGGCATGCGACTGTTCCTGCCTTTCCTTTTGTTTAACGGCGACCTTGGGATCATTGAAGGTGGTCTGCAATGGTCCGAAATTCCGAGAACCACAGCGTATTAATTGGAAGTTAAATTTCAAAATCGTTATGGACGCTATTGAGGATTACGTCAAAGCCAAAGAATGGGTTAAGTGAGAGACGGGTCAAGAACCTGAACTTGAGTCATTGTCAGATTGGGTAAGATCTATTCGATCCGTAGTGCGGAGTCGTATTAACAAACTACGCAAATGTGTTAATAATTGACCTAAGTCAGGAAGCCAGTAAGTGCCTTTATACATTAAATGACAAATATGTTGTTGTACCTGCATACAAAGCTTCTAACAACATCGTTTTTGTATGTAAAACACATTATTACAAATGCCTCATCAAAGAACTAGCCATTGATCACAATACACCAGGCAATGCTTCATACAGAAGAGTTTCATGTGACAAAGATGAAATCCTTTCAAGTCACAGGTTATTCATGTCCCTCTTGAATATTCATGCTCAAAATAACAATCAAGACCTGCCATACCATATTGGGCACCAACATAACACAAAAGTCCATATAAGGAAAGATACATTTTCATCTTGCTCAACCACTGAATTTTCTATTAAACTAAGATTTTGTCTGCACTCAAATCAAGGCATCAAGCATACTGGGAAACTATTCAAACCCCAAGTGAAATAAATCACATGTGGATACTTAAAAATTGGAAGGATTTATTGGAAAACCTTAAATCCCGTTCATTTTCTCAAACATATTCTCTGAAAATATTTGATTTTTCCACACTGTATACCAGGCTTTCACATGATAAACTAAATTCACGAATCAAATAACTAAATACCGAAGTTACTGTGAATTTATTTTCTGCATATGCGCATTTCGACAACTTATGTCTCTTCAGTGCAGATAAAATCTAAACGTTATCATTCAAAAAGCCTTTGCCGATTCAAAACAATATGTTGTATTAGGTTATAAATCCTCATTTTTCTTCAAAAACCAATTTAAAAGGAAAAGTATTCTACGATGAAAAACAAGTGTTCAATATGCTTGATTTTCTAATTGATAATATATTTGTCACATTTGGAGGTGCAATTTGTCAGCAGCAATTTGGCATACCATTAATTGTGCTCCTCTACTCGCAGACTTTTTTTTTACTTTTACGAGACTGAATTTCTTCAGGGACTATTAAAATATCATAAAATAAAGGATGGTAGATCCTTCAATTTCACTTATAGATATATTGATGATGTTATTTCCATCAATAATGCATTTTTTGCTATATGGATCCAATCAATATATTCGCCAGAAGTAGAGATAAAGGAAAGACAGAAACCACTAGATCTACTTACATCTCGATTCTGACGACAATGGCCATCTCAATACTAAAATTTACGACAAAAGGGACGATTTTATTTCACAATTATCAATTATAATTTTCCCTTACATAGACAGTAAATTGCAGTTTTTCCTGCTTACCGAGTGTATGTTTTACAGTTGATTCGTTACGCGAGAGCTAGCACAAATTTTACAGACATTTTTATTAGACATAGTTATCTCCGTGACCGCCTTATTAATCAAGGCTTCAAAACATTTCGTTTCATATCATTGAAAAAGTTCTTAAATACATATCAGTAATTTGTGGAATACTTTTAAGTTTCGATCAGAACTTGAGTCAAGATTGTTTTTTTACTTAGTACTGGGATTATTTCTTTTAGCTGTCTGCGACCTTTCAATATCAATTGCTGTTGAGTTGCTACTGGACACTACCACAAGGGAAGGGGAGGCTTTGCATGTCATAAAACTGGTTTAATCCCCATTTTTAATGCCTATACGAAGTCAAAACCATTGCGGTCGACAATTTTTCCGGTGGTTTCCACCTGATTTGTTGTTTGGTTTTTTTTTTGTCTCATTAACGTCGGCTCTTAACAACTCTGTTCGGTTATTTTGTTTTTACCCCCATTTACTGTTATTTTAAAAAGTACCATGTCTTAATTTGATTTTCGTCTCATTTTTTTCTCCTATTTTTGTCTAGACGTTTTTTTGTACAATTGCATGAATGATTTAATTTTTAGATACAGGGTGGATATACCTTAAATGTGTATGTTCTAAGGAGCATGTTGAATACATGGACGATAAATACACTAAGTTCGTGAAGAATCAAAAAGAAGTTAACAATGTGAGTTTTTAGATATAATACAAGAAGTTTTTTGTTATTCAAATTTTATTATTGCATTTTGACTTTTACGTTACCATGTCTTCAACAATGAGCTATGTTCATACCTAAAGTCTCATACCACCAGTTTAAGCGGAATTTATTGCTAGATATCGGTAAGCGCTTCATCTATGTAATTGACCTCATGTATGCGGAATTTTCAACACAATTAACTGGTAAAGTGTTCTCACAATCGCTGAGATCCTTTGCCCGACAAAACAAGTAAGAGAAGACAATTACAATAACAACGTACAAAACCCACATGGCAATCAGCAAGTCAGTTGGAAGAAAACTTGGTCTTGCGCTTTAAGATAAGACTATTTTTCTTTTTTCCATTTTTCTGTTCTCTAACACAGTGAAACCCAAGCATGAAAACATTTTTTAAAATAATGTATTCACGGAAATAATGATACAAACATGTGTAAAATACCGACCAAAGTGAATCTTTAGTTAGACGTTAAGTCAAGGAACATCGGTGTGAATGTTAAATATATTCCTCTGTCTTATTCTAGGAAATTGCAAGGGATACATTTACTTGTGACTGTGGAGAGTCAGTTGCTTTACAGAATACCACAGGCTTTAATAATACTGTAAGTTATTTTATGTAGTTAAGATAATAATATATTGTAGCAACGAAATGCTGAATAGGTATTTATCGTGAATATTCATTCCTTCATTGTTAATTTCAGACAGGAGTTTGTCTCTCCTGCAGTGTGGAGTCCGTAAAAAGATTCCCCGTGAGAGAGATGTATGCTCTATATACATTACAGTTATGGTGTACTTGTTTTTGAGAGAATTTCTCATATGAATGCACTATCATTCTTTCAAATTTTGGCTTTTTAATTTTTTTGTAATTCAAAATTGTTTTTCTGACTACCTGTTTATTGTGCCCACATCTCATGATTTTATTATGCCAAGTTTTCTTACAATTGGCTCGATGAGTGCACTGTGGTTGTTTAAATGTTGTGATCGTCCTCTACTAGTCTTTTTGTCGGGAAATTGATGACAGCGATTGTAAGAATAATTTGCCAGTTAAGTTTATGTTTGTTGACGATCCCGCATCCATGGATCAAAGGATAAAAAGACATGGATGTAGCGTTGCTCAGCAATTAGCAATGAATACCGCTCAAACCGGTGCTAGGGGCCGTCTTGAACTTGCTATGAGGTATGAGTATGCTCATTGTTGAAGGCCTCATGGTGACTTCAAGATGAAGAACAACAATAAAAGCGCTGTTCCATTACTTTGTTTTACCATATATTTGTATAGATTTTGTCTCATTTGCATTTACTCCATATCCCTTCATTGTTAATTTAAGACAGGAGTTTGTCTCTTTCTTGCAGTGTGGAGTTCGTAAAAAGATTCCCCGTGAGAGAGATGTATGCTCTTTATACATTACAGTTATGGTGTACTTGTTTTTGAGAGAATTTCTCATATGAATGCACTATCATTCTTTCAAATTTTGGCTTTTTAATTTTTTTGTAATTCAAAATTGTTTTTCTGATCACCTGTTTATTGTGCCCACGTCTCATGATTTTACCGGACTGACTAACACCGACTGTGACAAAACCGGACTTTTCACTGGCAGTTTGACGGATGCCACGCGTGGAGCAGATCATTCTTACCCTTCCGGAGCACCTGATGATACCTCAGTTTTATAGGGGTTCACACTGCTAGTGCTTTAGTTTTGTATCGTTCTTATTCATTTTTGTTTATTTGTTTTGTCTTTGTCATACTGTCTCAATTCGTGTTGCTGTGAATTGCCGTGATTTTGGATTTATGATTTTAGAATTTCCCCTTTCCTCGTTCTTGCTTCGGTATTCGTTTGCCGATGTATATATTATGCCAAGTTTTCTTACAATTGGCTCGATGAGTGCCCTGTGGTTGTTTAAATGTTGTGATCGTCCTCTACTAGTCTTTTTGTCGGGAAATTGATGACAGCGATTGTAAGAACACTTTGCCAGTTAAGTTTATGTTTGTTGACGATCCCGCATCCATGGATCAAAGGATAAAAAGACATGGATGTAGCGTTGCTCAGCAATTAGCAATGAATGCCGCTCAAACCGGTGCTAGGGGCCGTCTTGAACTTGGTATGAGGTATGAGTAATGCTCATTGTTGAAGGCCTCATGGTGACTTCAAGATGAAGAACAACAATAAAAGCGTTGTTCCATTGCTGTGTTTTACCATGTATTTGTATAGATTTGTCTCATTTGCATTTACTCCATATCCCTTCATTGTTAATTTAAGACAGGAGTTTGTCTCTCCTGCAGTGTGGAGTTCGTAAAAAGATTCCCCTTGAGAGAGATGTATGCTCTATATACATTACAGTTATGGTGTACTTGTTTTTGAGAGAATTTCTCATATGAATGCACTATCATTCTTTCAAATTTTGGCTTTTTAATTTTTTTGTAATTCAAAATTGTTTTTCTGACCACCTGTTTATTGTGCCCACGTCTCATGATTTTATTATGCCAAGTTTTCTTACAATTGGCTCGATGAGTGCCCTGTGGTTGTTTAAATGTTGTGATCGTCCTCTACAAGTCTTTTTGTCGGGAAATTGATGACAGCGATTTTAAGAACACTTTGCCAGTCAAGTTTATGTTTGTTGACGATCCCGCATCCATGGATCAAAGGATAAAAAGACATGGATGTAGCGTTGCTCAGCAATTAGCAATGAATGCCGCTCAAACCGGTGCTAGGGGCCGTCTTGAACTTATCCTATGAGGTATGAGTAATGCTCGTTGTTGAAGGCCTCATTGTGACTTCAAGATGAAGAACAACAATAAAAGCGTTGTTCCATTGCTGTGTTTTACCATGTATTTTTATAGATTTTGTCTCATTTGCATTTACTACATATCCCTTCATTGTTAATTTAAGACAGGAATTTGTCTCCCCTGCAGTGTGGAGTCCGTAATCTCATGTAATTGATAATTTTGCGACTTGTTAAACTCCTGCATTGCAATACCAGTTATTTATCCCCTCACTTTCGAAGAAAGTTCGGGGATTTTGTTATACCCTCCGTCTGTCTGTCCGTCCGTCCGTCCGACCTTCCGCCTGTCCGTCCGTCCGTCTGTCCGTCACACTTTTCTTGTGACTCAAACTCCTCCTACATTTTTGGATTTAGGGATTTAATTTTGTTGTAGAATTGTTGCATATAGTCTGTAGATGCGCAATAAGCTTTTGGATTTTTTTTCTTTTCTTTATCTTGGTGCAAACAAGAGGCCCAATATGTTAATTTTGACAAAGGCCCAAAGTTGTGGATTTTGACACATGTGGCATGTGAAACAAACTCCTCCTCCATTTTTGGATTTAGGGATGAAATCTTTATCCAACTTTGGTAAAATTCCTGAAAATGTCAAAGACTCATATTTTTCTGAAATTTGAGCATATAATTATGTATTTTAGCATTTGTTTGATACAAAATGGGATTTTGAATAATTAGAATTCTAAAATGCGATTCCAAGTTTGGTAATTTCCTTAAAGTCTCAAAGACCACTATTTGTTAGAATTCTACATAGCAACCATACTTAAAAAGCTTCTTTCATTAACGACAAACACTTTCATCAATAAGAAATCAAAAATATTTGATTCCAATTATATTAAATTTCCTGGAAGTCTCAAAGACCACTTATTTTTTTGGAATTCTACCTAGCAACCATACTAAAATAATTTGTTTAGTTTAGGACAAACATTTTTACTAAATGGATTTCAAAAATATTTGATTCCAATTTTGGTAAATTTCCTGATGTCTCAAACACCACTTATTTTTTCGAATTCTACCTAGCAACCATACTTAAATAGCTTCTTTAATTTAGGACAAACACTTTAATCGATTGGATTTCAAAAATATTTGATTCCAGGTTTGGTATATATCCTGAAAGTCTCAAAGGCAACTTTTTTGGAATTCTACCTAGCAACCATACTTTAATCATTTGTTTAGTTTAGGACAAATAATTTAATCAATTTGATTTCAAAAATATTTGATCCCAATCTTGGTAAATTTCCTGAAAGTCTCAAAGACCACTTATTTTTTGGAATTCTGCCAAACAACCATAATCCTTTTTTCTTTTTTTTTTTGAAAAAAATAACGACTATTAATAGTTTGATTTCAAAAATATTGAGAAAATTATGCACACAGTGTAATACAACTGTTTTCTGTGTCAAACAGGTAGTGCGGGGATAGCTGTCGTTCCGACAACATCTAGCTATTTTTAATACCACGCCGGTGCATAATTACGTATCAAACTACATGTACATAAAGTTTGATGTGGTATTTGGTTTTAAATCAAGGCTTTATATTTGCTTGCCCAATTTGTTTTTTACCTACCTTTGTACTTAGACTTTGTAAAATAGCTAAATACTAAAACTTCAGTAGGTTTTAGTTTTTAGAGATGGCTATTTCGACAAATTATGTCCCCAGTAAAGTAAAATAAAATTTGGAAAACCAGAAATCCAAATATGCCAAAAAAATTAAAATTCTGTACCTGTTTTCTTATTTCACCCTCGACAAATTAGGTAGCTCCGAAAATTTGGGCCTTTCAAGTCTGATATACAAAAGTATAGGCCCTTTCAACTCTGTTTCATATGTTTGCGATTGTGTTGTTATATTGTAAAATTTAATTTGTGGTTATCCATGTTCTAGCTTTGGTATTAATTTAATAATTTATCTATTCACTGTTCTCTCAGGAAACCCGTGCCGAGTACGCTTCTTTTATCATGTAAACATTGCTGTTGATTTTATTGAATGACATTTTGGATAAACAGCATTTCTATTGGTAGTCTTTATATTTATTTTTTTTTCGTAGAGTGCTTTTGAGTTGATGCAAGTTAATTAATATTTTCATTTTAGTTCCTATCTCTTTTTTCATATATAGTGTATAATATTTAAACATTCATATGTATTTAGAAATGGAAGATACGGCATATAAAAAAGAATGATGAGAATTACAGAAAATTTAATATCAAAGAAAAAACAAAACAAAACAAGAAAATTAAGAAACCAGAAAGATCGTCAAGTCGGAATAAACACAGACAAAGTGCAGTATCAAACAACGCTGTTGATAAATTAGCAGATGATTTCCATGCAAAATGCATTATTAAGGTGAGTAAAGGGTTAACAATTACAATTACTTCAGTCAACAGCCCAATTGTCAGAGGCGGATCCAGACTTTCTGCTAAGGGCCCATCCGTAATTTCAAAAAGGTGGCCCGGAACCCAATTTTCCGAAAAAAAAAAACCTAGTAATTTTAAATAGTTTCCAACCTAAGGGGGGGAGCATGGCCACAACCCGCAAATCCGTCACTGATTGTACTTTATATAATTTTACTTTAATTTATTTGTCTTTCACAATGCAGCTATGATGTATTTCTTTTATTTACACATATGTAACCATGTGGTGCTTTTCATTTAAAAATATATAGATTTTACTATTGCATCAATTTAGAGAAGATATTTTTATATTCGAGATAGTAGAAATTCAAGTCTTTCTAAATGATGAATGAAAGGATATGGAGTAAATGTACATGAGACAACGTCTCTACAAATACATGGTAAAAACAAGCAAAGGAACAACGCTTTTATTGTTGTTCTTCATCTTGAAGTCACCATGAGGCCTTCAACAATGAGCTTTGCTCATACCTCATAGTAAGTTCAAGACACCGGTTTAAGCGGAATTCACTTGCTTAATGTCAAACAACGCTACATCCATCCCTGTTTCACATCATGGATGCGGGGTTGTCAACTAGCATAACATATCAAGCAAAGTGCTCTTGCAAACACTGTCATCCGTTGCCCGACAAAGGGACCAATAGTCAATACAACATATTAGCGATCACAGGGCACTCATCCAGTTCTTTGTAATAAAACTTGGCAAGTTAAATCGGGAGATGTGGGCAATATATATATAAAGAAGGCCAGAAAAATAGTTTAATTTTTTTATAAAACAAGACAGCCAAATGTTCAATTTTGATAGTGCATTCATATGAGAAATTCTCACATGAACAAATACGCCATAACTGACAAAATATAAAGAGCATACACCTCAAGCACGGTTATATGGCACGCCAAACCTCCCTTGCTATTGCGGTAAAATCTGGTAGCGACTCCACAGTAATTACTATTGAAAGGTCATAGACAGTGAAAAGAAATGCTCAACCCAGTACTAAGTAATAAATGAACCTGAACTTCAAGATGAAGAACAACAATGAAAGCGTTGTTTTATTTGCTTAATCTTACCATGTATTTATAGGGATTTTGTCCAATATACATTTACTCAATATCCCTTTATTTTTTATTCACCCACCATTTGTTTTTATATGCCTGAACAAAGCCAGGACCGTTGACAGTTTTTCCAGTATCTTTTACACGTGCTTTGTCTTTTCGCCCTTTTGATTTCGGCTCTTGACAATTCTGTTCGGTAATTTTGTTATTACCCTCATGAGACATATGTAGAAAACGAAATAAATTATTGTAATTGGGATGTATGTTAATAAGAACATGGCCAGATATTTTGTTTTCACTTTATATTTCGGCTTGCAATAATTTTGACTTTACTAGGACTCACTGTAGTATAATAACGGAATTGTATAATTAAAAGGAAAGGAATAAGAAGGGACCAAAAGAGGTGCAGTATATGAAGTAATTTATATATTACTAGAAACTAGGACAAAAAATGAGTGAAAATAATTTGGTAAAATTATTCTATAATAGAAATATTCATACACTTTTGATTATCTGTTTTGACCGGGCTATTTTTGTCTTTCTTAGATTTTACAGTTTACCCTCCTTTCTGAACCATTTCCATTCGTTGTATTTTGCATGGTCATCTGTACATGGAATGGACAAAGGGTAGATTTTCATACTTTTAACAACTAACATAATGTCCTATCCTTCACTTATTTCCCAGCTTGTAGATTAACCCATCCCTTCCCTTACTGTATCAAGTTACAGTAACTTCGGTATTTTGTTATTTCCAATAATTTCTCACTTTTATGTTTTACTTCTCCTCAACTTATTATTCCTGTAACCATTGGCTTTGTATGTTTATCAATTTGTAGTATTTCCTGTTATTTACACAAACACATTTTATGTCGTATGGTGGTTGAAACAATATTTGCAAGTAAAGGTTAAGCATTAGAAAATGTAGCATCGTCTTTTTGCTTATAGTTTATACAATGTTTCCATTCTGAAAAGTACATTTATATTTATATTTAGAAATTTCCCAAATTTTGATATTGTAAAATATTGAAAAAAATGCAAATTAATGTATACTGGGCCGTCAAAAATAATATGATTATGAAAAGTCTAAAGAATATCACTCTGTAAAGTGTTCATGTCAAGCTGGTGTGTTTGAATAAAACTACTCAGCTGAAATGTTGGCCAGAATATTGTCCGAAACTGCAAAAAAAAACACCATTTGGATGTTTTCACAACGAAAGGGGATTTCAATAGAAAAATATCCTATTGTATCAATATTGGGAAATCAATCTGAATTTAAAGCAGACTGTTTGAGTACAATAGTAACAAATCATGTATTTCTGGAGACTTTATCTTATGTGCATTTACTCTATATCCTTTCATTGTTTTTATTCACCAGCCCAGTAGTCAGTACTTCGGTGCTGACCCGAAAGCCGATTATTTTTGGAACTTTACAATATCTAAATTTTTGTAAATTTTGTTGAAAACTAAGGGGTATCTCCCTCATGCAAAGCTCTGTCCTTAGCTGATTTTGGCTTTACATTTAGATCATATTGGTTATTTGTTCTCTATCAGTTTTTTAAACATCTTTGATTTTTTGGTCTTCCAAACGTTTAAATTTTATCTGCACTGAAGAGACATAAGTTGTCGAAATGCGCATATGCAGAAAGTAAATTCAGAGTAACTTCGGTATTTAGTTATTTATTTTATATATGGAATAACTAAATACCGAACTTACTGAAAAATTCGTTTCTGCATATGGCTATTTCGACAACTTTTATCTCTTCAATGCAGATCAAATCGAAACATTTGCAAGACCATAAACTCAAAGATGTTTAAAACTGATAGAGAACAAATAACCAACATGAACTGAATGGAATGCCAAAATCAGCTAAGGTTATTGTTTTGCATCAGGGAGACACTTTTTAGTTTGTAACAAAATTTTGAAAAAATTAGATATTGCAAGTTTCAAAATAAAACCGATTTTCGGTTAGCACTGAATTACTGACTACTTGGCTGGTGAAAACCCTCGGGGACTAACAGTCCACCAGCAGAGGTATCGACCCAGTCGTAACAAATAACTAAATACCGAACTTACTGAAAATTTACTTTCTGCATATGGCCATTTCGACAACTTATGTCTCTTCAGTTCAAATAAAATCGACATATTTGGAAGACCATTAATTCAAATATGTTTAAGGTGTCTCAGTGGTATTATTCCGCCATTTTTGTCTAATACAAGTTCAGTTAGGTTTCATTCATTACGAAATTTAAGAATATACTTATTTAAAATGTAAAGAAAGTTCAAGAGTATTCAAATTTTTTATTCCTGATCTCTTTTACAACATTTCCACTACCAATCGGTGAACTAAAACACATGAGCTTTAAATCTGTTGCTGGTTTATAGAAACACAGAAATTATGCAAGGGAGAAAATTTGATAAAAGAATTTAACAAAGATATCACTAGAGAAATTAACATTTCGCAATTTATCTCTCTTATTTTAACGGTGACCCCAATTTTTTATTTTTTATATGTAAACTAAAAAAGAATTTCAAACCACATGCAAAGTTTGAGCAAAATCTATAATAAACTTTTCAAGCTATGCTCTCATATAATCATTTTCCTATCATTTCTTTGTAAAATACTGAAATTTTCAATTTCAGTTTATGCGCTTAAATGCACGGTGACCCCTAAATTTTATTTTAAATTTTGAACAATAATCCAATTACGTTTCTACACAGAAAATTTTACAAAATTCTATAATAGGAAAATAATACCATGCAGACACCTTAAAACTGATAGAGAACAAATAACCAAATGGAAAACCAAAATCAGCTAAGGACATATAGATAGGCATATACAGCACATCGATCAATTAGGTCAAACTCAGTTCAGAAATTAAATATAAATTTACATACAACTTTAGACTTCTGGACTTAAGGTCGACACATTTTCAAAATCAGTTTGTTTTTATATACTTGACGGTTCTTTTCGATAGATATTGTATTAGTCTTTAATTTTTGAAGACATTCATGAATTTGAAGAAATATATTTTTTCTGATTTTCTTTAATACCCCTACAGCACAATGTCTAGTTATTCTTTTGTGGAGGTTTGGAAAGCCCAGATATAGCTCACAGTAATGTAAATCTCAACAGTATATTATAATTTCTTTTGCATTGACTTAAAAAATATAAATGTCACAACTACATGACAGCATCAAATAATAAAAAAATAATTCAACAAAGAGATGTATTATCAAAACTTTTAAAATTTGAAAATAATAATTTATTTAAATAATAAATTATTGTCCGCGACGGAGGGACATAGTATTAGTCTGCGTCCGTGTGTCAGGTTTTTTTGTGGGTGCAACTTCTCTTACACCACTGGACAGATTTTGCTGAAATTTTGTGTGATTGTTTGTCGCCAACTGTAGTTGATCATATCATACCGCCATTTTGATTTGACAAATTTAACAGGAGTTATGGGACTTTATACACTTAATGCATGCTACAGCTTAGGAACAATTTGTGGGCGCAACTCCTCAGAAACAACTGAACGGCTTATGCTGAAATTTTGTTTTCAGATTTTCCACCATATGTACTTGATCATATTTTAACGCCATTTTGATTCAACAAATTTTACGGGAATTATGGGACTTAATCGACTTAATGCATGGGAAGACTTTGTGGACACATCTTCTCAAAATCCAGTTAAGGGATTTTGCTGAAATTTTGCTTGGCTGTTGATCATATCCTGCCGCCATTTTGATTCGCAAAATTTTACATGAATTATTGGACTTTATCGACTTGATGCATACTACAAGATAGGGAGACTTTGTGGAAGCAACTCCTCAAAATCCAATGAAAGGATTTTTCTGAAATTTTGCTTGGTTGTTTACCACCTTATGTAGTTGATCATGGTATGCCGCCATTTTGATTTGAAAAAGTTTACTGAGTTATGGGACTTTATCGACTGACTTAATGCATACTACAACATGGGAAAACTTTAGGTCCACTTTGTAGATGCAACTCGTTTGCCAACATATGTACTTGATCATATTATGCCGCCATTTTGATTCGACAATTTGTTTGGGAGTTATGGGTTTTTACCGACTTAATGCATACTGCAAGACAGGCCCACTTTGTGGACGCAATACAAAAGTACCTCTAAATTTTCATTTACCTTGTAACACATTACATTGCCATTTTACTGCAGCGGCGGGAGACACATAGGTACGCGTAGCAATCTTGTTTTGATTGGTTCAAAAACATTACGCCAATATCACATGATCTCCTGTCGTCTGCACAACCAAATTGGCGACGTGGAATTTATTGAGATGAAATGGAGTGTATTTAACAAACCTGAAAGTTTGCAGTTACATAAATTTAATATAGATGGATATACCTATAAAAATACCTCAGTTTTTGTAGGGTTCACACCGCTAGTGCTTTAGTTATGTGGCGTTCTTGTTCATTTTTTGTTTATTTGTTTTGTCTTTGTCATACTGTCTCAATTCGTGTTGGATATGAATTGCCGTGATTTTGGATTTATGATTTTAGAATTCCGTCTTTCCTCGTTTTTGATTCGGTATTCGTTTGCCGACGTATTAAAGTCGAAAGCACATTGAAAATGAAAAGGTATAACCAAACAATTTTAGACTGGGTCCTCAAACAACAGCTGTTTTGTTTGACCCTCTGACTAAACTCTTCACTTAGCCTTCGGCCTCGTGCAACAGTTCAGTCCTCGGGTCAAACAAAACAGCTGTTGTTTTCGGACCCAGTAAATAACTGTATAATACTACAACAGCACCCCAACCCATCCCCAGCCGTAAAAATTGGGTCCCGTATTTAACTGGTAGTGATGGTAGACTATGTCTAGTATCATCTTGGCTGCCTTCCTCTCTTGTCCTGCAAAATATTTCGGTGAAGTTTTCTTAGTTCTCCCCTGCATCCGTCTTCTCTCACAACTGTGTAGACGGGGGTGTCTATGTTGGGTTGATCTAAAGCAACTTATGGTGTACCTTCCCATAAATCAGAAGGCTTATGATTCCAATCAAATGCTACTTTCTTCAGAAGAAGAAAGGTGTCGCCTCTTTCTACTATAGGGCCTTGCTTAATGCCATATCCTTTCTGACAGGTTTTAGGTTTTTGTGCTGTCTTGTATATCGTATTGTAAAATTTATGTTTTGTCTTTGTTAGTGATGTTTTTGGTACCGACATGTCCTTGTTATTGTTTGAATACTAACGTGATTACAAAATCTTTTCAAAATTTTACCTTGGTACTGTTTGAGGGTTACAAATGTAACATGTACCTTGGATTTGTAATTGGTTTTGTCTTAGGGTTAGAAAATGACATTAAGCAATCAGCTACCACACAGATCTTTCAAAACATATATGCCTCACTTACAGTTAGACGGGTGCTGTTAACAGAGCAGGACATGCTTGCCCTTCCGGACCACCTGATGTCATTCTCAGTTTCATTGGAGTTCACACCGTGAGTACATTGGTTTTGAATGTTGTGTTTTTATTTCTGTTTTGTAGCTGTCTAGCGTCATAGTGGTCTGTGTTCTCGTTTTGGTCATGTCCTTGGACTCCGATTTTTTTAATACCACTCCTTTGTTTCCTCGTTATTCTAATGCCATTTTTTTTTCTTCGATGAACTTTCTTACTGGCTGTTTTGTGTCCCTGTGGAATCCGTAAGCTAATTCAATGGTTATACAGTTGTCATCTAAATGTTAGGAAGTACAGTGTTGCTCAAGTTGACTCAATGCGAGTGCAAGTACTCCTTGCAGTTTGATATCTACATGTAGGTTGGTGTTAATGTTCTAATCATCCAAAGTAATGATCGATGAAAGACATCCCATTGCCTAATGGGTGATGCTATGTAATTCATGACTTGCCATGCCAGTCTGGTTACAGAGGTTTTTTACCTCCCAAACGTGGCTCCCTGGCCTGAGTGTATCTGCTTGGGTATAAACAATGGCAGGATACGGAGTAAATGAACAGGAGAGAAAGTTTCTACAATAAAATAGTAAAACTAAGCATTGGAACAATGTTATTATCGTTGTTCTTCATCTTGAAGTCACAATGACGCCATCAATATCGGGCTTTGCTCACACCTTACAGTAAGTTAAAGACGGCATATTGTACACATATTCCGGGAATCCCTGCATGATGAAATGGGACATCCTGGAAAGGAACGCACCCTTCACTGCTACGCGACAAATTTTATTGGCACCACATTGACAGGGCAGTGGAAGAGTCGATAATACAGATTTATAAAAGAGGAAAAACGTATCTAGCAATATCTTAATTTTATAGTTTTAAACCATTCTTAGTTCTTTTTCTGCTGCCCTTTTTTCTACTTATAAAACGATTGGTATATTGGCAAACGAATACCAAAGCAAAAACGAGGAAAGGGGAAGTCTACAATCATAAAAATCCAAAATCACGGCAATTCACTTACAACGAATATTGAGACAGTATGACGAAGACAAAACAAATAAGCAAAAATGAACAAGAACACCACACAACTAAAGCACTGGTAGTGTGAACCCCTATAAAAACTGAGGTATCTTCAGGCGCTCCGGAAGGGTAAGCATGATCTGCTCCACGCATGGCACCCGTCACACAGACAGTAAAAATTATGTTGTTGAAGATCTGCTTTATGACTGTTTGGATAATGTCATATTCTAACCCTTTGACAAACCAATTAAAATCCATGGATTTCTGTTACTTCTTTAACCCTAAAACACTACCAATGTGAGAGTTTGAATAGTTTCTATGTTTATATTTCGTATTCGGACAATAACAAGGACAAATCGGTATCACAAACATAATCAACAAAACTAAAAGATGATAGTGTAGTATACAAGTAAGTGAGAACCGAACCGTCAATCAAAAGAACGAACAATCCATGGACAATGGCAAAATCAGACACACTAAGAAACAAGGACACCACTTGAGTACGGGACAAAAAAGAAAAATGAAGACACACATATCTATGAACAACACGGACCCAATAAAATACCATAGGTGACATACAAGACATACAAGACAACACTAAAAACTAAAGCACTGACAGTGTGAACTCTCACTAAAAACCGGGAGTATCATCAGGTGTTCCGGAAGGTTAAGCATGATCTGCTCCACGCGTGGCACCCGTCACACTGGGTTTTGTCACAGTCCGGTAACAAACTCGGGATCTACCCAAAGATATCTGCTCTCATTACTGAAATAGAAATAATGTAACGGTCTGTAAAATCGTGGTGAGGACCGTAAAACTTCTGTAGTGACAACTGCAATAGTGACTGAATATACCCTTGATGTATAAGTTTTTGAGGCAGTAATTTCGCTCTGTTGACAAAATCGCTGTACAAACTACAGGCACGGCAAAAGCGAATCAGTTGTGAAATGAACACGCCATATGCCGGAGATGTGGGAATATTACTGCTCAAAAACGGGAAGTTCACTATTGGAAAATCGAAATCATCACGCTTGTCGTAAAGTTTGGTTTTCAGACGTCCAGAGCTGTCAATGTAGAGGTTTAGGTCAATATATGATGGTGATGATGGTGTATCAGTGGTCTCTTTAATTTCTAGTTCATTTGAGTATATAAGATGAAGGTTATCCTTAAATTGAGGATTGTTCAATGAAAGAACATCATCTATATTGCGGAAACTGAAATTAAAGGATTTGGCTAGCTTATTGTCTTCTTTCTGAACTGGTCCTTGTATGAAACTGGCTTCATACGAATAAAGAAACAAATCTGCTAAAAGTGGAGCACAATTAGTCCCCATAGGTATCCCTATTGTCTGCTGGAAAACTTGTTCTCCAAATTCTACAAATATGTTATCAATCAAGAATTCCAGTATTGCGATGACATCCTCCTCTGTATACTTTTTGTGTGAATCAGTGTGATGTTTAACAAAAAAGGCCCCATCTTTACCTATCACTTAATATGAATATCTTCTTTCACCCTTTTTAGTACAGAAAGACTGATGTATTAAATCCCGAAGTACTGATTTTAGTTTATCGTGTGGAAGAGTAGTATAGAGAGTAGAAAAATCAAATGTTTCGACACTGCTGCAGTGGTTGAGTTTAGTTGAAGATAGATATTCTAATAAGTCTTTTGAGTTTTTGATAATCCACATCTGATTCACTCCACTTGTTGAGTCTACTTTATCACTATATATCTTGAGGCCACCTTTGACTGCAGTAAGTAATGAAGTGAGGAGCTTAGAGAGGGGTTTTTGTTGTGCATTTGGTAGACCTAGCAATGTATCTCTGTTTGTAAGGGCATACGTTTTCTGTACGTTATATTGTCTCCAAATAATTATAACCCTTTAATTACATCCTTTTGTTGGTTTAAATAGTCAATGACCACATTGAATTAATGAAAACTTGTTTCTAAACCACAATTTTTATTAATTATATTACCTTAAAAATGTGACATCAGCTGTATAACACTGGAACTCTCAAAATGATAAATTTTAGAAACAAAATGCTACTAAATATAATATCGTTATTTACCATCTTAAAATCAAATTTCAGGATGATGATGTTAACAGGGAACGAAAAGCTCCAACCAACAATACTGATGAGACAAAGAGTGAGTATCTTTAAAGATAAGACATGGTTAGTGTTATGTCTCTGCACTGAAGAGACATTAGTTGTCGAAATGTGCATATGCAGAAACTAAATTAACAGTTATTTTGTTATCCTTATACTCATTTTTCAACTCAACCGTAGTGAAAGTAAGTCTTTTTGAAAACTCATTTGTCCCTACTTCGGTTTCGGCATTTAGTTACAGTAAAACAGTTCAAGTTATCAAGCCAACATCTGATCTATGGCCTAGCACGATTTCACACCTCTCCTTCTGAACACAGTTCATATCACTGTTTATATTTGGATTACATACTAACGTTTCTACAATTACAATATTGCGTCCTCGAAAAGTTAAGTTTTTTCTTTTTTAGTGAACTCGTGTCGTCGGACCGTATATGAGTAACCGGAAGCAAAGGGTGTTCGTACCTCTACTTGACGGGAGAGTTCTAATCCAAGATAACAACTTTATGGAAAGGGCTATAGTGTTATTTTGAACAGATATATCATGATAAGGAGGGTATTTGGTAAAAATACAAGTCGCGGGGCGGTAAAATTTCCCGAGCCTGAAAGGGGAGGGAAATTTAGACCCAAGACTTGTATTTTTGGCAAATATCCCGACGTTCAGGATATATCTGTTTAATTACACCGAATGTCTCTATCATTAAAACGCACAGATGACTCCGGGACAAATACTACGGCGAAGGGGTATTTGCCAAAAACTACATTGGCTATTAACCAATTAGAATGCAGCTTACATACATAAGGTGTAATTATATGACTAATTTACTGTAAAATTAATCAGTGTAACCAACAATTGCAAAATATTTACATTTGAGTCTAATAAAAACAATACAGTAGTTTTGCACCATCTGTGTTCTCTTGTCCATCGGGGATGTTGTAAATGATTAATTTAATTTGAGTTCCAGTAGAAATAAATATCGTAATCCTTTTTGTTGTGAAAATAAATAATTGAATTTTGATTTAAATACAAATACATAATTTGATTTGACATTTTGTGAAGCAAATAATTCGACCGAGACGGTCAAAAAAATAAAATATTTGTCTGACAAAATCAACCAACTACCCCCTCCCCCCCCCCGAAAATCAAATGGTCGTCCCCTACTCAGAGGGGTAAACCAAAGAAAACAACATCTAAAAAGAAAATGTGAACACAACATGAAAAATATAGTAAAAAGACAAGTCAAACTTGCGGCGGTCGTATTATGTTTTTCTTTGACACAAACGATTATATTTTTTCTAGTCATTTTCCAAATGCTCTTTTTCTTGTGGACTCATTGAAGGAAGTGAGAACCGAAACAACAGCAGTAGAATACCGAAGGAACAAAGGGGTGAAATTCACAAAAATCGAAGTCCAAAGACAGGGCAAAAACAAGAACACAGAAAACAATGACGTTAGACACAAAAACAATGACGCCAGACAGACACAAAGCACAGAACCAGAAACCGAAACGTCAGTCTGAAAAGAACAATCCAAGGACAATGGCAACGTTGGAAAAACGAAGAAACGAAGACATAACATGAACACGGAACAGAAAAGAAAATGAAGACACGCACATATACAAAAATGAACAACACGGACCCAATAAAAACCATGGGTGAGATCAGGTGCACCGGTAGAGTAAGCATCTCCTGCTTCTTATAAGACACCCGCCGTGTTGAACATGTCAACTCCGGTAGTAAAGTCAAATCCGGTAGAGGAAAATCAAACTTTAGTGGCAAAGAGAAAGATCTGTTGTCATCTGTGAAACAGATATCCCATAGCGGTCCACAAGATCGTGATGTCGAAAGTAAGACTTCTGTAGTGATGACCTCAAGTTATGGGCAACATACCCTTGCTTAACTCTAGATTTTCTACGAGGAGGAATGAGCCAGTTACCGAATGCTATATTCTTAAATGGCCTAGATGGCCGACCGGTCTAGAGCTCTGGACATAATGCAGGCCGTGTTGCTATAGATGACAATAAAGTATGGGTACAAATTCAGCCGTAGACCTTGCTGGGCTTTCCGATGCTAACAGGTAAAAAAAGACAACTTTCATCACTTTTGGCATTCGGAATCAAATATTCTACCTTTGCAGCTTACCTTACCAATATATTACCATTCATATTATAGTGAGTTGTGTTTAACACTATTATCTATATACATTCATATGTATTAACAAAATACAGTGTAATAAATACATTAATTCCATAAAAAACTTAATCGCCGTTCATTGAAGATCTTATGGTGGCTTTGAGTTGTTATTATTCCACTTTGGGTCGTTGTCTTTTTGACACATTCCCCATTTCCCTTCTTTTTTCTATTAATACCTATTTGGAATATTCTTATCATTCAAATTTTGCAGGACAACTTAGAAATGACATCAATGGTTCAGAATTCGAGAGATCTAAAATCAAAGATGTTGAAGAGACAAAAGAGCAAATGAATGAAAATAAAACAGAGGTATTAAAAACAATTATTGACATATATAGTATGCGTTTTGAAATATCCGGACTTGTTATCTTTAATTCTACATCAAGAAAACTAATTTTTCAACACTTCAGCTTATCAGATCTTTATAATCCTACATCTGAGGAAAAGATAATCTGATCTCACCCATGGTTTTTATTGGGTCCGTGTTATTCATCTTTGTGTGTGTGTGTGTGTGTGTGTGTGTGTGTGTGTGTGTGTGTGTCTTCATTTTTCTTTTCTGTCGTACTCATGCTGTGTCTCTGTTTTATCTATTTATTTATTTATTTTTTTGTTGTTGTTGTTTTCGATCTTACCATTGTCCTTGGATTATTCGTATTTGATTGATGGTTCGGTGCTCACTTACTATATGTTAAAGTACAAATTGGAATTCTAATTTCTACTGGGAGAAGTTAGAATTCTGACTTGTACTTGATATAATCGAGTGCAAATTGGAATTCTAATTATTACAAAGATAAATTGAGATATCTAGATTTGTTCTAGGATGATTCTGGATGCTATGGAATTTCAAGTATAATTCAGAATAATAAATTTTTGAAGTAGGATTCTGGATATAACTTAATTTATAAAGCCAAAGCGTTTTTGGCTATTTTAGAAGAAATGATGTTTGCTTTATGCTATTTTGATTATCTTACTTTAACCATTAATGCTATCTTATTTTATCCATTATTTGGTATTTTCGTTTTGATATTCAAAAATACTTTTATTCAAAGTGAAAATATCGAATATTATTTCAATTTTTATCAAAAGACAAGTACATAAAATTACAAGCAGAGATAGGGAGGTTGGAAAACAACAAGGCCCTATCTTTTTCGATACATGTGTATATAGTTTTTACAAATTGAGTAAGTTTTGAATCATGCAAGGTAACCAGAAGTATTTGCAGATTTTCATCAAATAGAATGAGATCCTGAAATGTGATCATTTTTAAATTAAACCTAAAGATGTATATCTACCAAAGTTTCAAATTGCTGCATGATAAAAAAAATAAAATGACAAAAGACCGAATTTGATATTTTACTGTTTTTTTATTGCAACATTTGCTGGAACTCTAACAGTGATATTGATTGTGTACATAAAGCAAACATTCCCATTTTGGTAAGAACATCGCATGATGTTGCATCAATACTGTGGCTATTCTAAAGCATTAATTTAGTGAACATGCATGGATGTGTGATATATTATAAAACGATGTATGATCTACCCGGAAGCACAAACTTATTAAATAGACAAGGCCAGTCTCTGAATAATAGTATTTCAGTATGCCATCTAAGGGAATAAATCTTTTCCATAGATTTATAATCTATTACTGATACCATTTAATTTGATGGTTTCTTCAAGTATCTATGAAAGGGGTGTCTTTTTCCTTTCTCTTGTCATCTTTTCTCCTTTCTCTCGTCTTATTTTCTTTTTTTCTCAGCGCCTCTCTCCTTTCTCCCAGTCCCTCTTTACCTTGTAGATAAGAATAATACTTGCAGTGCCTATATTTATATGTTTGGATTTGATGAATAGATTTTCAATAAATATCACCAAAAAGAGGCCAGGTCATAATACTGATGTGCAGCCTACAGAAATTTATTTTGTTGTACATATCTATTAAAATTTCGTTTGATTTAAGTCAGTAGAACCATAAATCATCATAGGACAAATCGGAATATCTTCTCCTAGTAGAAATATAGTATCTATCCAAATGGAAAAGGTGAGATAGGCTGATCTCAAACCCGAAGGCTAAGATATCATGTCCATCCCGAGGCTTGCCGAGGGATGGACAAAAGATATCTTAGCCTGAGGGTTTGAGATCAGCCTATCTCGCCTTTTCAAGAGGGTTTGATACTTTTTCTCGCCTTAACGGTCTAAAATTACTCGGAAAACCATGATCAGCTTAGAAATATCCAAAACGTTCCCGCAAAAAAATATGACGTCACAATTGGTGTACATTTGCTCTACTTCGTTCTCAACAATTGGCGCGCAATTTAAAATTTTTGTTTAAATAATTAATCGCATATCTTGTAGTTCATAATAAATTGCTGGTTCAAAGGTAAATTTTCATTCTTAAGATAAACAGTAAGATTTATTAAATCAGACAACAAATAATACTGGATAAATCGCAAGAAATTTCAAAGCGGCGGCAGACATCTTGAAATTTTTGCACGTGCTTACGATTGAAGTGAGACAGCCCTCCGCAAAGGGGTAAGATAGAAATATCTCACACCCCAAAAATTACGAGATATCTCGATCCCCTAGGCGAGAAATTGGAATCCCAATTTGTTATGGATTAAATCAGAATTCTAATTTGTATTGTATTTGTAATGCAAGATACATGTATTCGTAGAACAAAACGCAATCGTGGTTTTCTTTTGCGAAAGCCATGGAAACTTTGCCTCCAGGCTGACTGGTTGTTGCCTTAATACGTTTTCTGGTGATGAAATATAGAACAAAATCCAAGAATAAGTTTCTTTGAATTTTCGTTTTGTTTTGTTTTGTTTTTGTGTTGGTATTTGTGACGCCGGTTTTTACCTACACATTAAAATTTAAGAAATTTAAAACATATACTGACACGGCTCTTTAAACATGGTTAATTTTGTTTTTTATAACAGCGCTAAAAGTTCATGTGTCGTCAGCGAAGAAACATGGGGTCATGCATGACATATAATTTTGAGGTTTGGTCTTGTAAAAATATTCTAGTTATTTAATTTGTTCCCTTTTCATTTGTTTACAAATCATTTGAGTATTTTAAGTAAAACGGTTGAACATGACTTGTTTGTTTTTTCAGATTCAAAATGAAGTTAAAGGCATAGGTATTCAAACAGCACCAAACAAAGAATTTAAACAGAATAATGATAGTCAGCTCACAACGCCAAATACAGAAGATACATTAAATGCAGAAGGCAACCAACTATTAAACCATGAGACGTTAGACACTGATATTAACGAAGTTGAAGAGTTACCATCTTCACAGAATGTGACAACACAAAGCGTCATTTCAAAAGAAGAAGATAGATGCCAGGTTCCTATCGTTAGTTCGATTCTTTAATATTAGAAACACTTATACAAAAAAGCTTCTAAATCAAACTTTCTACTTTACGTTTTTTTCTCATCTTTTCTTTTTCAAAATAGTGGTCTTGGAGTTAGTAGTCTACTTATATTGGGTTTTATTTGTACGTTTATTATACTATAGGGGAAAGGAATAGAGAAGGGAAGGTATAACCTTAGCGCTAGCTTTTGCTACTAAGTCCATCGTTGTTTTTGTCTGTCTTTTGTCAGTCATTTTGCTTTTTGAGTGCAGTTCCCTTGTGGGTTGCGGCCTGTGATTGTTATTTTCGGCCATTATAGGTGTTTACTGTTATCCCTTCTCTTTAAATCTGATTTCTAAATGACATAAAGGTATCAAGTGTTTTTGGCCAACGTAGGTGTTTACTGTAACACTTTCTTCTTAAATTTGATTTCAAAAAGATATTAAAGTTATCAAGTGTTGCTGTTTAATGATACACAAAAAAGGAGACAACGATTCAGCAGAATAAACAAATCTCAACAGAAAAACAAATTGATGTATAATTAAGTGCTCCTGAGGTCCAAGCATGATATGCTTCACATATGGCATCCTTCACTGTACCAATGGAAAACCCATTGTTTTTTTTATATCCTGGTTTAGTTAACCTTGTAATCCAAAATACTTCTACTGAAAAAAAATATCAATTTTCATTTGTAACGATATGTGAAATCGTCGTGACGAATGTAAATTTTCTGCGGTTGTAAATGCAACTGTGGCCTTACTGTACATTACCTTTTTGTTTTAATTATTTAGAAAGGAATTTCACTTTGTGAAGTTGTTATATGAAGACGCCGTAAGCCGAATATAACAGCTCAATATCAGGAAGTTCACTATTAAAAGTCAAAATTATCACACTTGTAAAGTTGTAAGGCAGATATTCAGAATTTTTAACACACAGGTACATTTTTACAAGTCTAGGTAGGATGTTCTTGATGGTGTATCAGTGGTCTCTTTAATTTTGAGTTGATTTGGGTATATAATATGAAGGTGATTCTTAAATTCAGGATCAATCAATAAAGGGAAATCATCTTTATACCAGCTGAAATAAAATGACTTGGTGTTTTTTTATCTAGTCCTTGTTAACCTGCATATAAACAAAAAAATGAGATACTAATTTAATTTTTGTGCTTCCAACACTTTTAAAAGAAAGGGGCTCTCAAAGAAAAGCAGCCGGAGAATGCCGAGCGAAGCGAGTCGAAAAAATTAAGGCCGTGGGTCGCGGGTCTGCCTAGGCTCCCAAAAACCAAAGGATTAAAAGTGCAAAAATCTTGCATTCTGGAAGTTTCCAGGCACTTACATGTATTTGCAATTCCTGAAACTCCCTTTTTTCATACAATATTTTTTTTATTTTAGACTCTTTCACTGATCATAAAAAATTGAATGTTTAGAATAATTATAAGGTAAATAATGTAATGACACAGAATATAAGTGTGATTTTCTTATGTAATTCATTAGCTGGTATTGGATTTGAATTAAATATAGCATATCTTTGACATGAAGAAAAGATCATCTTTCTTCCCCATCTTAATATTTTTTCTCAATTAGAATAGTTCATGGACAGTTGCCAAATAGGAAAAATGAAAGGATATGGAGTGAATGTACATGTGACAAAAACGCAGACGATACATAGAAAACTCCAGTTTATCAAGGACAGGGCTTTTATTCCTGTCTGCAACTTGATGTCGCCTGAAGGTCTTCAACTAGAGGTGAACAAATTCAAAGTATGTATATACATAAGAATAAATGGTGCTCTCTCCTGTGTACAAAACCAGTACTGGGAACTATCCGTGTAACGCTAGCGACCTTAACTAGTTATGTTACAGAAACCTTTTACTATGTAGAATCTTAATTCAACAATAAGGTTCTGTATATCGTGTGTGTCCCAAACGGCAAAATAACTGTATCCTAACTGTCAATGGGGTTTAACTGCCATTGGAACATGACTTGAGAATGTTGAGGGCACTGTTTAATCTGTCAACAAATCAAAAAGATACGTTTTTTCCTACTATGCTTGATGACAAGGATCTATTGCCGCTATATATAAATGGTTTGAAAATGACATCACGGGAATGTGTGAAACATCGACTTTTCATCTTAATGGTCTAATGAATTTTTAGAAGTAGAATATTATAAGCATATACTGTAAAGTGCAAAAAAAAAAAACTTTTCTTAAACAGATCGGCAAAAAGCCATGCGACCATGATCTGGTCACAGGGATCTGCTTCTTTAATTATACTTTTAATGTACGGTCGACTAAAAGTCCCTGTTTTCATTTTTCAGTCTGTACTGTACTGTACAATGATAGTCTAACTACGGAAGTAAATCCACAATGCTTGGAAGCAAGTTTCATGAAAGCGTTCTACATGTACGTTTCGCCATTTGCTATCCCGGACTGGTTTCCGAAGTCCGTTGATATTCCCGTACTCACAGAATACACGGGTTACTCTAAGTTTGCTATCCAATTACAAACGGCGACTCTTCCATAAGTTTGGCTTGCTTTGTTTACAAACTAAGGTTTCATGAAAGCGTTCGACATGTACGTTTGGCCATGTGCTATCCCGGACTAGTTCCCGAAGTCCGTTGATATTCCCGTACTCAAAGAACACACTGGTAAATATAAGTTCGCTATCCAATTGCAAACTACGACTCTGCCATAAGTTTGGCTTGCTTTGTTTACAAACTAAGGTCAAGTCATTCCGGGAACAAAAATAATGGGAAAATTACGGTTGTTGTATCCTTTGCATATTGGAAAAGTTTCCGGCGGCTGAGTAAACAAAAGACGTCGAATTTTGGTGACAATTGGCTTGAATTGAAAGTTGATTTAATCAACTAAATTACTCCTATAGTTATCTCTATTATCTACTGTTCTGGAAATGTTTGTATTGAATCAATATTTTGTCCTTTAAAAATATCCAGAATTGCACTGGCATCCATCTTTTCATGCTTCTGAATGTAAACCATATCATCATGAGGTTTCAGGAAGATTAGTCAGTATCACTAGCAGATATGTAATGGTCTTGTTTGACCATTTTGACCTGATCACGATCTTGTCAGACTTAACAAGATTATAAGATATTCAGTTTCATTTCAAGAGAATTGCTTTCAAGGACGATCAAGACGTGTTAAGATAATTTGAGATCAGATAAGATCTACTTGTTAATTCCGTTCAGGAACGATGAAGTCTTGATTGTCCTTGAAAGACTGAATATCTTACACTGTCTTGACACAATTGTGTTAAGCCTGTCAAGATCGTGATAAGATCAAAATGGCCATACAAGATCATAACAGATCTGCTAGTGTATCTTCTACAACCATATAATAGTATGTATATCATTAACAATCAAGGATATTTTGAACTGCAATCAGTATATGCTTCAAGCATGTACGGTATATACATGTTGTGTTTATCACAACATTAGTTCTCTGACGGGTATATATGAAGGTGGTACCTGTTCCACGCGTGTATTGGTTTGTATCTACTTCACCATCAGGTATTTGGAAGGTTAGGTGGTATATGCATATATATATTTCTTACTATCAGATCTCAGGTAGTGTTGGGTAGGATATGCAACACTGATGTTTTGGTATATATTTATAACATACCAGTAGATTCGAGGAAATGAAAAACAGTATCTGCTAGATGCGTTTAGTGGTACGTGTATGTTTCATAATCTAATCTTGTGAGGATTAGGCAGTATATAAAACATATTGGTATATACTGTACATCTAAATGTTTTGTATAATCATACATCATGTTCGTATTTTGCATTTATTTTTATGTAATATATTTCTGCAACATTAGCGACACCATAAAAACCTTCTATCGTATATTTAACTATTGCTCAATAACATAATCAATAGCAATTGTCTGTAAGCACTTGAACTATTTTGGCACGTATGGTAATGAAATTCATTGAAATTTGTTTCACACTATCATATCAATGTAGGAAACTCGTTTTGATTAAAAATCGTTGCTAAGGCAACTGGTTGCCATGGCAACAGTCAGCAATAGGTGCAAAATTGTCAATGTTTGGTACATTTAACCCTGAATACATCTTATTTGCTGGTGGTTGTAATGAGAAACATTATTCCATTTTGCATATTTACTTTCCCCCATGAAAATGATTGAAAAAAATAATGGGATTACCTATTTTACCATGGTTTTCAAAATCGCTCTTTTGTAAAGTGAAATACGTTGTACAATCTAAGTATGAAAAAGAAAGGAAATGGGGTAAATGTCAAGGAGACAACATCCCATATCCAGGTTAAAACGACCCAAAACAAAGCATCTAAGATATAAATGATTGGCAAATTTTGCATAACTATATGCATTGGCATCTATAAATCATTTTTCAAGGGTACCATATGAACTCTGCCCTTGACTATGACAAATCTTTGTAATTTTTCAAGGTCACATCATTTTTTAAGTGTTTTCAAGTTAATATGGAGGCTTCAGAAATCTTTCTGCTTTTGTATATTTCCTCACACAGGATTTGATTTATCTTGTATATGGATATATAATCTGGACGTTATGCATCACAATTCACGCATAACCATTGACCTTGATCTTTGTCCTTATAAACAAAAATAAAATCATAATTTGTTAATATTTACCAACAAATAGTTATTCCATGACAACATCTTGCTAGAGTTATTTTGTTTTGCCTTTTTGTGATGATGTTTTTATATTGGGACTACTATGAAAGAACTATTGTTCGTGGGGTTCCAATTTTCGTGGATTTCGTGGTTCGCTCAAACCACGAAATTAAGTTCCCAACGAAGTGCATTTTTTCCATAGATTTTTACTGTAGGGAATTTGAAACCACGAATTCAAGTACCCACGAAATAGGGATATTTATGAAACCACGAAAATTGATGTCCACGAATAAAAGTACTTGTACATGTAAAAAGTGGATAACAGGAAACATCCAGAATGGCTGAAAATTACAATCACATGCTATAACCTGCCAGGGAACTACACAGGAAAAAACACAAATAAGACAAAAGACAAACGGAAACAACGATGGGAACTCGGAACAGCCGCACTTGGTACCGACACTAGCAAAAGCCAGCGTAGGGTTAAACCGATTTATGGGTACCCAAAGCTCCCGGTTATCTGTCCCGTTTCCCTATAGTACAATAAATATAAGAATGAAACCCAATACAGGTAGACTACTTACTCCATGACCACAATCTTGAAAGGAGAGAAAATGGCAATACGTAACTTTGAAAGATGGGTCAAGGGGTACTCGCCGCTAATCTGCCGGCTAGCTCAAGGAGCCTAGCCTGCTGGTAAAACTACACACTACGGAAGAAAAATCAAACACAAAATTTCCCTAAGGGTTTGGCCAAGAATCATCATAAATTTCAGTAGACATCGGCAGTATCAGTGAGTGGCCAGAATGTTTTTAAAATGTTCAGGTCACTAGATCTCAAGGTTAATTTAACGGATGCAAGCAGTGTATCTTGTCGATACCCCCTATTACGTAAAGAATTTCAGTTACGTCCAAGCTTTTCTGGATCTTTTAATCAGTTTCCGTAAAAACGAAGATTAGAAATGCCTATAGTAATAAGCTACTTGCGAATAACGCCATATGTAGATATCAAATGTTCATATCTATTATAAAACTTCTTAAATGCATTAATACATTTATGAAATATGTAACCTCTTGTAAAAGTTTGGCTGCGATAGTAAGGTTACGTTCATTAAAATTGTCAAGAGTAGAAAAAACGCGTGCGAATCGTTCTAGTTGAGAAATATGGAGCTAGAGGAATGTCGCCATCAAGAAAAGGGGAAATTAGTAATAGTGAAATCAAAATCACCCTTTTATCTTTTATTTTATCAGAGTTAATAATGATAGTATTGTGGTCATGATAGTTAGATCCAGAAAATGGCAGTTTTAAAGGGCAGTATAATTATCTACGTATAATCGGCTTCATTACAAAACTGATGAACTTTGACCTTGAAATTGACTTTAAGGTCACTCTGATTTTTATTTTGCTATCTTGGCAGCTTTTTTATACAATATTAGAAGTTGATTTAATGTTTGGCTTGTTGCAATGCCACAATATAACGATATGTTACCTTCAATTTATTGTGACCTTTGACCTTGAAATTTTATTTCAAGGTCAAATGATTTCTTATGATTAAATGTGTTGTTTGTAAATCACCACAATGTTCATGTTTAAGGTCATGGAAGTAACCTTAGCAACCATGATCCCCTCAACTATTTTTGAATTTTTAAAAGAAGAGGGCTTAGTCCTTTTCTTGTATCTATGTACCAGCATTTTTGTTTGGTATGCTTGTAAAAGTGAAAAAAAATTAACATTTTTTTAAATGAATGCTTGTTTCTATGGCAACCAAGCATTAATCAAATGAAATCGAGATCATTCTTACATCACTTATGAAAAGTAAGGTTGTATAGCAAGTATCCGGTCAATCTGAGACCATGCGTGCCACATCCCCTATGTAAAGTTACAAGTGCTTACTGAGAATGGCTATTAAGTCTTCAAGAAGATGTTTGGAGAGACTTTTGTTTTTGCTGCTTTTTCTAATTATTCTTATTGATCGTCTTCCGCATTCCACTCGTTTCGTCCGAATGATTTTTTGGACACCTGTGATCTAAACTTCCCGAAACTATATGGGATGATAGATATAAATCCAAAGTTGATCATAAGGGTCTTGGAATTTTGAAAATGGTGACCGTTGCCATTGAAACGGAAAAAGCGGGAAATCATCCCTTTTTTGTCTGGCCAATTCTCCGATATGATAAGATACTGGTATTGAAACTTGGTAGGAAGTTGGAATAGCATCTAAAGTTTTGCATATTGTCTTCAGAAAATTTCAAAATGGCGCTTGTTGGTATGGAAACGGAAAAATGCGGTAAATCAAAAGTGCTCATAATCGGATCGAATTTTACAGGAAGGTTGCCTAACATGTGTAGAATTGGTTTCCAGTCTCCAAGACTTCAAAATAGAGATCGTTGCCATGGAAACAAACAAAAAAGAAGGAAAATCAAAAGTGCTCAAAATTGGATGAAATATTACAGGGATGTTGTCTAACATGTGAATAATTAGTTTTTGGTCTTCAAAACTTCAAAATGGAGACCATTGTCATAGAAACAGAAACAAGAGGCTCTCAAGAGCCTGTATCGCTCACCTGGGCCACGGCTGACATATGCAGTTAAAATAATCCTAATGTTTTAAGGGCATCATTTTTAAATTTGTTAATAGACATTGATGTTATATTATCTTAAGTTAAACTATATTAAAGACTGGCAGCTATTTTGGATGGGGGTGCAGTTATAATGTTAAAACTATGATCCCTGCTGGCAGTCATCTTGGATATAGCGGGGATCTGAAAAACAACTTTTTGCAGGGGACCATCTGGGGACTATTGTGGCCATGTTTGGTTTCAATTGGCCTATAGTTTCACAGGAGAAGATCTTTGAAAGTGTTTTCCCATAGGGTCCAATGTTAAAACTATTATTCCCACTGGCAGCCATCTTGGGTATAGTTCGGATCTGAATAACAACTTTTTGAAGGGGACCATCTAAGGACTATTGTGGCCAAGTTTGTTTTCAATTGGCCATGTAGGTTCAGAGGAGAAGATCTTTGAAAGTATTTTCCCATAGGGTCCAATGTTAAAACTATGATACCCGCTGGTGGCCATCTTGGATATAGCGCGGATCTGAAAAACAACTTTTTTGCAGGGGACCATCTAAGGACTATTGTGGCTACCTTATGTTTCAATTGGCACAGTAGTTTCAGAGGAGAAGATCTTTGAAAGTATTTTCCCGTAGGGCCCAATGTTAAAACTATAATCCTCGCTGGCGACCATCTTGGATATAGTGCGGATCTGAAAAACAACCTTTTTGAAGGGACCATCTAAGGACTATTGTGGCTAAATTTGGTTTCAATTGGCACAGTAGTTTCAGAGGAGAAGATCTTTGGAAGTATTTTCCCATAGGACCCAATGTTAAAACTATGATCCCCGCTGGCGGCCATCTTGGATATAGTTCGGATCTGAAAAACAACTTTTTTCCCGGGGACCATCTAAGGACTATTGTGGCCAAGTTTGGTTTTTAATTGGCCAAGTAGTTTCAGAGGAGAAGATCTTTGAAAGTGTTTTCCCATAGGGTCCAATGTTAAATCTATGATCCCCACTGGCGGCCATCTTAGATACAGTGCGGATTTGAAAAACAACTTTTTTTGAAGGGACCATCTAAGGACTATTGTGGCCAAAATTGGTTTCAATTGGCCCAGTAGTTTCAGAGGAGAAGATCTTTGAAAGTGTTTTCCCATAGGGTCCAATGTTAAAACTATGATTCCCGCTGGCGGCCGTCTTGGATATAGCGTGGATCTGAAAAATGACTTTTTTGCAGGGGACCATCTAAGGACTATTGTGGCTAAATTTGGTTTCAATTGGCACAGTAGTTTCAGAGGAGAAGATCTTTGGAAGTATTTTCCCATAGGGCCCAATGTTAAAACTATGATCCCCGCTGGCGGCCATCTTGGATATAGTTCGGATCTGAAAAACAACTTTTTTGCAGGGGACCATCTAAGGACTATTGTGGCCAAGTTTGGTTTTTAATTGGCCAAGTAGTTTCAGAGGAGAAGATCTTTGAAAGTATTTTCCCACAGGGTCCAATGTTAAAACTATGATCCCCGCTGGTGGCCATCTTGGATATAGCGCAGATCTGAAAAACATCCTTTTTGCAGGGGACCATCTAAGGACTATTGTGGCCAAGTTTGGTTTCAATTGACCCAGTAGTTTCAGAGGAAAAGATCTTTGAATGAAAAGTTTACGCCGGACGGACGACGGACGAAAAGTGATGGTAAAAGCTTACCCTTGCTATAGCTAGGTGAGCTAAAAAGTTGAGAAAATCAGAAGTGCTCAGAACTGGATGAAATTTTAAAACCTAACATGTTTTAAATTAGTTTTGGTCTTCAAGACTTCAAAATGGCGATTGTTGCCCAGGAACCAGGTGGAAAAAATCAAAAGTGCGCACAATTGTATGAAATTGTACAGGAATCTTGTATAGAACGTGCCGATGGGCTCATCTTAAGATTTCGTTTCTTTTATGCAAGTTCGTTTTGGAGACTTCTTTTGTTTGCATCCAAACACAATTAATACTAGTATTTCCTTTTTCAGTTAAATTTGTTTTAAATTCTAATTAATCATGGTAAAATTCACATTCATATTATATATTATAGTATTATTTCCTTTATTTATAAGACCAAAAAACTACCAAACCAAACTGACAATAGCATTGGCACTGACAAAGAGAATTTGGTAATGAAGGATGAAGATAATGAAGAATGTGTACGTTACAAGGAAAATGAAATAAATAAATTGAAAGAGGTAAATTATATGTTGTGACATATGTCAACGACGAGAGAAGAAAACTCTACTTGATTTATTATTTTTAACAAAATTTTGATTAGGATTTTGGCTGATGTATATTGATAGGGATTTTATCCTATGTATGTAGATAAGAATTTTGGCTGGTGTACATTTAGAAATTTTGTCTGGTCTGCATTTGTTTATTTTCAATCTACAATCAAATGACAGTAAAATCCATTAACAATCAACAAATTTACAAGTCATCACTTACATTAAAGTTAAGATAGATTATTCAAAATAAACTTAAAATATTGCTTAAGCATCGAATTGTTGTTTTTTAAGAAGGACGGTGATACTAACAAACTTAAGAGAGAAATGGATGAGCTACAAGACAAAATTCAGACATTAAGCCAGGAAAATATCGAACAGAAAGAGGAACTACAGAAATTGCGTCAGGCACAACAAGAAGCAGGTGATAATCGATTTGAATTAGAGCGTAAACACAACGAAACTGTAAAAGAATTAAAACAATTAGAAGAAACCAAGAGATCTCTCGAAATAGCTTTTAAGAAGGTATTTACTCATTTACGATGTACTGTTTTTGTTCAGCTTTTGCTTCGCTTGTTTTCAACTCTGACGAATTATTATTTTATATGCCTACACTAATTTCTTTTTACATACAACACACCATACTGTCTTTCTAAGGCGTTTTTTAAGAATTCTTTGGTAAAAAGGTAATTTTGTCATTTATATCCTTTTTGTATAAAAGGAAAACTATCAATACAAATACGAAATATCTTGCAAATGCCTGAAAAATAGATAAAGATAATACTTACAACCAAATAATATATTAAATTATTTCAATAAACATAAAGTAAAAAAATGATAGTTTAAGGGCATATCCAACAGTTTCTTGTTATATTGTCATTTTTACCATTTTTAGATATATTGTGAAACAAGTACCAAGGATTCCAAAAATGACAAGAAAGTAATGGGTCACCGATCTTGTTTCCATGGAAATCGTAATTGAAAATTGGTTATTTTTGCGTTTTTTAGAGAAACATCAAGTTCTAGTTTGAAAAATAATAGATAAAATATTTTCAATCCAATCGATACCAAAGTGACAGAAAAACAAAGTCAAGGTTTTAAAGATTTATAGAAAAAATAATTTTATATGAAAAAGTGTTTCTTTTCCTATAAATCAATGAATATGTTGCCCTTGAAACGGTTAAAGTGGCATAAAATGTCCCCATTACAAATTCAAGTTTACAATATTTTACAGACTTCTCATATTGTCGATTTTATGAAAGTTTGATATCATGTAGTACTAATAATATGCTACTAAAAAATCTCAAAAACCACATAGGTCACCGAGTTCGTTTCCCAGTAAATCATTAAAATATGCAACGTTTAACAAATCTCCCGTCGGTAACACCCATAGTTAAAGTCCGCCAAACTTGAAGGTACAAATTACCTTTCCCGCGGAAACAATGGGAATTACTTTGTGACGTTACATTTATCAACGTCATATTCCCGGAAAACATTGTCTTCTTTTGTGTTTGCTATTATCTTCCCTGAAACTATTGGATATGCCCTTAACTTGATTTCTTGGTTTGGTAAGTTGTTTTTTTTTAATTATGTAAAGAAGCACAGTGATTCAGCAGAACGCGAGAAAAAAATAAATGAACTACAAGACACAATTCTTCAACTTGGCAAGACAAACGAAACACAAGAGACGGCATTAGATAGTATAAGAAAAACAAATCATGAAGCAGACAATCGACGGCTTGAACTAGAGAGGAGTAACAGAGAATTGTTGAAGACAATGAAGGAAATGGAACAAACCAAGATCGCACTTGAAGCCGAAATTAAAGAGGTAAAATGACATACACATTTTTTGTCGTTCTGTATACCGAATACCAATATTTTTTTTTCCAAACATTCTGATTATACCCATAGTTTTTTATATTAAGATAGCTTCTAGTTCTGAGTGTGTACGTTTTGTGTTTTAGATTGAAAATAGTCAAAAAATCTTAAATAGACTCCAAATCTATTGATTTAATTACTGCTTGTTTTTTTTTTATTCTTCAGTAACAAAATAAAACGAGAGTTGTTACATATCAGTATGCTGTCAAAATTAGTCACAAAACCATGTTTTGTATGTATGCTGTCTATAAATTTATGGTGTACGTGTTCTTGAGAGAAAATCTCATATGGATAAATTCTCATACTTTCAAATTTTGGGATATTAATATTATCATTATTATTATTATTATTGTAATCTCCAAATTTTATTCTGATCATTCTTTTTATAGTGCCCACATCTCTTGTTTTATTATGCCAAGTTTTTTTTTCAGTTGACTCGATGAATGCCCATGTTTCTTTATATGTTGTAATTGTCTTAAATGCGTTTTTTGTCGGCCAATGGATGACATCAGTTGTAAGAACACTTTGCCAGTTAAGTTTATGTTTGTTGACAACCCCGCATCCATGAACATAACAAAAGATACATGGATGTGCTGGACCTTTAGAAATTAAATCCACTCAAACCAGTGCTAGGGGCCATCTTGAACTTACTATGAGGTATTAGCATAGCTCATTGTTGAAGGCTTCATCACGACTTCAAGATGAAGAACACCAATAAAGCGTTGTTCCTTTGCTTGGTTTAAATTATATATTTGTAGACACTTTGTCCCAATTGCATTTACTCCTTTCATTGTTAGTTGCATTAGCATTTATTATGACAAGGATAAATTGAAAAGCCAGGATAAATGAGACAAAGAACGTATTCGTCACCTGTTTATTGAGCATAAAGTAATTGAGACACAAACAATCAGTAAATCAATAAATTGAAGATCATGTCAACTTCAACTTATCAATAAATTTCCAAATAAATACCGAAGCAATAAACAATCATAAATCCAGAATTCATGGCAATATATGGATCGCTAACAGAGAGAGAAGATAAATGAAGAGGACGAAAGGAACAGAACAAATACAAACGCCACTGAAAAATTAATACTAAAAATATGCATGTTAAGATATCATCCAGAATTAAAGATAAAGGAAACAACTACTGGACACTTTCGCAAGGTGTAAGGCTCACCATAAAATCGGTTTAACCCATCATTTCTTTTGAAATGCTTGTACCAAACATGACCATTGCAGTTTAGAGTTTTGTCAGTGATTTTTCACCTACATGTACTTTGTCTTTTTGCCCTTTGGATTTCGAGTCCTGACAGTTTGTTATTACTGTAATTTATAAAGGTTGATTTAAAGACATCTGCTAGTTTTTGAGTCTGCTCTTTTTATGCTGTAAACTAAAATCTGTATGCAGACTTATAATATATTCTAAAACAACGGCAGTAGAATACGATAGGAACAAAGCACAAAATTACATAAATCAAAGTACAGAGACAAGTCAAAAGCAAGAACACCAGAAGAAGGAAGACCAAAGACACAACATGCCCAGAAAACAAACAAACACTACAAATACAACACAAAAAACTAGAGTATTAACAATGTGAACTCTCAAAAAACGGAATGATATCAGGTACTCCGGAAGGGTAAGCATGTCCTGCTCTGTATACAGCACCCGTCACACTGTCAGTCGGTCAATCCAGGGTAAAGTCTAAACCGGTTATGTCAAATCCGGGAAGACGTGAATCTTGCTGAAAATGTCAGTTTTCATTTGTGACACTCTACCTATGATGTCGTGATGACGGCCATAGAATTTCTGGAAGGAACGAAAGTAACAAAGGCTGAACATATCCCTGACTCCTGAGCAGTTTTTGTGACAATGCTTTTGCTCTTTCCACAAAGTCACTGTATGAACTACAAGCTGTACAGTAACGAATTAATTGTGAAAAATACACTCCATATGCTGGATAGGTAGGTAAATTGCTGCTGCGAAATATACAATTCGTACATATTTTTAGATAAGCAGTACACCTACAGTATTCTTTAAAGATTTTTAAAATCTTAACAGTGTTAAAGCCGTGACACTCAAAGAAAGGTGCATGACATGAAAAGGAAACAAGCTTTACAAAATTGAAAAAAAGGAAAACATACCGGTAAATTTTAAAATAATTGTGGCACAGCGTACTTAATATTTATTTAGGACAGTTTTCATCGACAGAAGTAATACTAATCTCAACGTTAAAGCAATATTTTAATTCTACTTTTTTATTTCACAGAAAAAACAGACCCGCGAAATGCATTTAAAAGAAAAGGTGAGACGACTTGCTTTCATTCTATCTAGATTACAAATACAAAAATACCAATGTTGCATAAAAAACAGTAAATTTTGTTATGCTGTACACGTGTTTCAAGGAGTAACCTCTCATCAGCAGCATTAGAATCAAATAATATGGAAAGCCAAAATCCCCAAAAATAGTCAGTAAAGAAGTACTCATTACCAAAATCCGAAATAGGAAGCCAAATCCAGTACTAAGGACATCTATCGAGTGCCATACACGGAATGAAGCCATAGTATTTTTAAGGGGTTAGAATTTTGATAAAAACAGTAAATTTCTATAAAACGCAAGGTAAATTTTCATGTCAGACAAGTCTGACTTAAAAATAGACAACACAAACACATCATACTGCACTATAACATGAGACTTATTTAAGTAGAGGTCGCCATTTTATTCTCTCCGTGTTTTTCAGTTTATATTTGTTTTCGTTTGTTTTTATTTGAACTGATAGAGAATTAATAGCCTTTTATTATTTTTTTATATATTTTTTTATTTATTTATTTTTTGTGTGTTTTTAACCGGGTTTTCCATAGGAAAAAGCCGGTTATTAAAATGGTGAAAATGGCGGGCGGCGGGCGGGCGGGCGGCGGGCGGCTGCCAAATGGGTACATATTTGTCCGGAGCAAATCTCCTACAGTATTTGAGATAGGAAGTTTTTATTTTGCAGATCAATTGTACATATATCAAAGGTTTGCATGGTACTTTGATTATGATTTTTGATAATTTATATCAAAAACATCACTTGTTGAACTTAGTCATTTTTACGTCAATTTTTTTAACAATAGGGTACCCCCTTTGTCCGGGGCAAATCTCCTACAGTATTTAAGATAGGAAGCTTTCGTTTTGCAGATTAATTGTACATATATCAAAGATGTGCATGATACTTTGATTTTGATTTTGAATAATATATGTCAAAAATATCAGTTGTTGAACTTAGTCATTTTTACGTCAGATTTTTAACAATAGGGTACCCCTTTGTCCGGAGAAAATCTCCTACAGTACTGTATTTGAGTTAGAAAGTTTTTATTTTGCAGATCAATTGTACATATATCAAAGGTGTGCATGGTACTTTGATTATGATTTTTGATAATTTATGTCAAAAATATCAGTTGTTGAAATTAGTCATGTTTACGTCAAATTTTTTAACAATAGGGTAGCCCCTTTGTCCGGAGCAAATCTCCTACAGTAGTTGAGACAGGAAGTTTTTATTTTGCAGATCAATTGTACACATATCAAACGTGTGCATGGTACTTTGATTTTAATTTTTGATAATTTTTGTAAAAAATATTAGTTGTTGAAATAAGTCATTTTACGTCAAATTTTTAACAATAGGGTAGCCCCTTTGTCCGAAGCAAATCCCCTACAGTATTTGAGATAGGAAGTTTTTGTTTTTGCAGATAAATTGTACAAATATCAAAGGTGTGCATCGTACTTTGGTTTTGATTTTTGATAATATATACCCCAAAAAACAGTTGTTGAACTTAGTTATTTTACGTCAAATGTTTGTCAACAGAATACCCCATTTGTCAAGAGCAAATCTTCTACCATTATCAAGAAAGAAAGTTTTTATTATGCATATCAGTTGTATATATATCAAAGGTGTGCATTGTACTTTCATTTTGATTTTTGATGAATAATGCCAAAATCACCAGTTGTTATACTTGGCCATTTTTAGGTCAAATATTTACTGAAAGGGGGTCCCATTTGTCCAGAACAAATCTCCTACAGTTTAATAGACAGGAAAATTTTATAATGCAGACATTTGTACCTGTATCAGAGGTGTGCATAGTACTTTTATTTTCCTTTTTGATTAAAACTTTCAGAAATAGGTTACTTTGATGGAAGGTTTAACATTGAAAATCAATGAAAATTATAAGTACATATCAAATATTCAGGGTCAACCCATGTGTAAGATATACTGTCCATGTAAAAGAAAACCCGGTTTGCTGTCACATTGACAGCTATCCTCTTGTTTTTTTTTTTTTTTTTTTTTTTTTTTTTTTTTTTTTTTTTTTTTTTTTGAACTGATAGAGAACAAATAGCAAAAATTAAATTATCTAAATGGAAAACCAAATGTAGCTGTGAAGATTCTCCTTAGTTTTTCACACAATTTTCTAACATTAAGGTATTACATTTTCCAAGCAAAATCGGTTTTCGGGCAAGTACCAATTTATAAATTATTTCGATGATGACTACCCTCTGGGACTAACTAAGTCTAACTAACAGTCCATCAGCAATGGCAGCGACCCAGTGTTAATAAATACATAACTTCTTTTGTTCTCCTCTATCGTAAAAATTCCGACGGAGTGTACTAAGAGATAGAAAGGGGCAACTTTTATGTTATTTGAAATAAATGATTTTATACATTACTCTCTATATATTTCAGTAATGGTGTACTTGTTCTTGAGAGAATTTCTCATACTCTCAAAATTTTGGCAGCTTAAAAAATCAAACAAATCACCGACTGATCGATATAGTTGACATCAATGAATAGCTTCGTAGCGCACATAAAATTCGATCACATGCGTTACAAGTTTGATTTCGCAATTTCTCTACGCCAGATACAAAGTCGGGATCCGACCAACGGATCAAGTCTTCGAAAGAAGGGGAGTTCTAAAGGGGTATCAATTGTTGCCTTAAATCTGCAGAAAATGAAAAAAAGACAAACTCATGGACTTTATGGACCCCCTCTGGACCAGCAAAGAAGGCCCTGACCCTTATAAAACAACACCGGCATATGAACAAATGAAAATAGGCTGCAATGGTACCGACATTTGTAAACAAAAATCCTTTCGCCCTCTGCTTTGACCATTAATTTGAGAATGTGTACATTTCTATTTTCAATGATAACTGCAGGTATATTGACGATATCCTTACAATTGATAATCCTAAGTTTTTAGATTCTGTCGATATCATTTACCTACAAGAACTGAAACCAATGATTCGAAATATGGTCCTGTTCTGGAAATAACTATCATCATTGACTCTGTGAAAATAAAACCTACAATTTACGATAAAAGAGATGAATTTTATTTCAGTATTACTACCCTTTTCTTAACGGCGACGTTCCTCAAGCTCCATGTTACGGGGCTTATATTTCTCAAATGGTTCTTTTCGCATGTGTTTGTTTTACTCTTAAGGACTTTAATGCACGTAACCTTACTATCACATCCAAACCTTTACAACAAGGTCACCGATTACATAAATTGTTAAAAACATTTGAAAAGTTTCATAGAAACAACGGCAGTAGAATACCGAAGGAACAAGGGAAGCGATGACTACAAAAATCGAAGTCCAAAGACATGGCAGAAACGGTAACAGATAAAAACAAAGACAAAACAAGGACGTGAGACAGCTACAATGCACGGAAATAAAAAGATAACATTAAGAACTAAGAAGATATGAAATATAACTCACAAACAGCTTACTACTCAGCGCGTTTCTTGATTTAGCAGAAATGTTGTTAAAAATGCCAGAAATTGATGAAAACCCAGAACAATTGGGACGTAATTTACAGCTTTAACAGTTTTTACATGTTATGTTTTTCGGTTAATGGACTTCCAAATGTTTTGATTTGATCTGCACTAATGAGACATAAGTTGTCAAAATGCGCATATGCAGAAAATAAATTGACAGTATTCGGTATTTTGTTATATATATTACCACTGGGCTGATGCCTTTGCTGGTGGACCGTTAGTCCCCGATGGTATTCAACAGCCCAGTAGTCAGTACATCGGCGCTGATCCGAATACCGATTGCATTGAAATTTGCAATATGTAAATTTTGCAAACTTTTGTTTAAAACTAAGGAGTATCTCCCTCATGTATAGCTCTGTCCTTAGCTGAATTTTGGCTTTTCTGTTTAGACCCTTTTCGTTATTGTTCTCTTTCAGCTTTAACATGTTTTCGGTAAATGGATTTCCAAATGTTTTTGTTTGATATGCACTGATGAGACATAAGTTGTCGAAATGCACAAATACAGAAAATAAATTAACAGTAACTTCGGTATTTTGTTATTTACATCCTTTACGTAATAGGGGATATAGATAGGATATCCGTTAAATTTGCTTTGGGATAGAGTGACATCAGTGTTTTACACGCATACTGGCCTCTGACTGATACAGTCGATGTCTACTGAAATATATGATGACTCTTGACCAAACCCTTCTGAAAGTTTTGAGTTTGATTTTTCTTCTGCAGTTAGACAGGGTTTTACCAGCAGACTAGGCTTCTTGCTCTAGTCGGGAGTTTAGCTGCAAGCACTCCTTGACCCATCTTTCAAATTTACTTTTTGTCCCTTTCTTTTTTCAAGATTGTGGTCATGGATTTAGAAGTCTACCTGTATTGGGTTTTATTTGTATGTTTATTATACTACAGGGAAACGGGACAAAGAAAGGGGAGGTTTGGGTACCCATAAATCTGTAAATCCTACGGGTGGCTTTGATAGTGCCGGTACCAAGACTGGCTGTCCCGAGTTCCTATTGTTGTTTACGTTTGTCTTTTGTCTTTTATTTGTTTTTTTTCTTGTGCAGTTCCTTGGAACATTGTATCATGTGAATGTGTTTTTCAGCCATTATAAGTGTTTCCTGTTGTCATTTTATTCTATCTCTATTCATGTCATTTAAATAGCTTCAACATCAAGTATACAGGATTCAGCGACAGGCTCCCAATTTTTGAAATGTTGTTTACGGGATGCAGGTAGAATTTGCCAATGATATTATTTGATGCACATCTCAACGCATTTGCTGATGTATACTTGTCCCAACATTTGATCTCAGTGTCGAATATGAAAAAGAAGGGAATAGGTAGATGTCAAGGAGACAACATCCCATCTGCAGGTTAAAACGACCCAAAACAAAGCATTTAGGGGTCACCGTACGGTCTTCAACACAGTAAGGAACCTCACGCCATATTACATGCCCTAAATGATCCCAAAAAGAACAAAAGTGAATAAATCAATGGAAACAAACCACATCCAATAACCCGAATATCAAGAAACTAAAATTCTATAAGAAGACAAGTACAAGCCAATGACCAATATACTCCTGACTTTGGAAAAGCGCAAAAATTGCGGTTGGATTAGACTCGTTTTCTTGGATCCAAACCCTACCCCTATGTGTGGTGAATGGCTAAAAAATAAATACACATAAAGACTCACAGTAAAAATCAAACTAAAAAGTCTTACTCATCAAGACAAATACGTTTACAATGAAGTACATAAAACATGAAGACAATAAACGTGAGTACTGTCCTGACAAATGCTTGCAGTTACTGCCAGCTAGCTGATGACATAATTTCCGTTGACTACGATATCAAGCCTCCTTACATATGAAACTTCAATTGAAATACTTCTAAATAGATTATGTAATAACAACATCAAAAATTATGAAAGAAGAACATGATATTGTGCAATGCTAAATACTACTAATATGAAAAATTGTTTTAATTAAGTAACGGTATAAGCATTGAGGAGCTGATCAATATATTTTCCAATAAAAATAAGTTCGGTAATGAAATAATATCGCAACATAGAACATGAATTCCAAATAACAATTTTCAATGCAGGGAGCGTCGTTCTCAAACTGATGTAATAACAAAAAAGGACGCTGTGTTGTAGAGACGCAGGTATTGAACATTCGTTTCAGCATATTAAAACTGCAAGTAGCATATTAAAACTGCAATTAAGAGAAAAGGAAAAAATGGCGTTGAAAGTGTATTGTCTAAAAGAACAGAAAGTTGGAAAACATCGTTATGCAAATCAAACGTCAAACGGGACATCTATGTTAATTAAATTGATAAAAGTGTTGTTCTCTGTGCAACACTATTATTTATTTACTTTATGTATCTTATCTGTTGCAAATGTATCATTCTCCTATCTATTTCCTACCCACGGCACTGTTCATCATGTTCAATGTTAAAATTAACAATGAAGGGATATGGAGTAAATGCAAATGAGACAAAGTCTCTACAAAAACTCTAGATTTCCGGCGAGGAGGAATGACCCGGTTACGGAAAGCTATATTTTATATAACCTAGGTAGCCAAGTGATCCAGAGCGCTGGACATAGTGTAGGCGGTATTGCCAAAGATGACAATAAATGGGTTCAAATCCAGCCGTAGACCTTGCTGGAATTTTCTATGTTTACATGTGTAAAAAGATGATTTTCATCACTGTTGGCTTTCGGAATAATATATTTTATCTTTGCAGCTCACTAAACCAATACACTATCATTCTTATAATCTAGAGTTGTGTGCAACACTTTTATCTATTTATTAATGTATCTTATCTGTTGCAACCTTATCCTTGTATCTGTCACCCACTGCACTGTTCATCGTGTACTATGTCACAACTTTAGATTTCTTACGAGAAGAAATGACCCGGTTACCGAAAACTAAATTTTTTATAGCTTAGGTAGCCAAGTTGTCTAGAGCACTAGATATAGTGCAGGCGGTGTTGCCAAAAATGACAATAAAGTATGGGTTCAAATCCAGACGTAGACCTTGCTGGATTTTCCGATGCTTACAGGTATAAAAAGATGATTTTCATCACTGTTGGCATTCGGAATCATTTATTCGACATTTGCAGCTCACCTTACCAATATATTATCATTCATTTGTTTTAATCATTTGTCACCGAAAAAAGTTCTTTTATTACCAAAAAAGAGAAAGAAAACATATCCAGCCGACATCTCGTTTATCCATGATAACCATCGGGTGAACAATTTTTAATACATTTTGACGGCAAATCTAGTTAACAGTTGTCATGTCGTGGATCTTATGTTGCACCCCAAGTTAATGGATAGTTTGTTTCTATTGATAAGTATGTCGGGATTTATCTAATCAATGGGTAAGAAATCCGAATTTCGAATATTGTGGGTATGAAGTCGAACAAGAAAAAAATATAAACAATACCAAATACGGAAAATCTGCAAAATAAACGAATTCTAAATGTTAGCAATACGGAATCTGTTGTACTATTTGTTTTTTTTTAATTAAACTTTTTTCCTACCCATTTTTACAAAAAAAATGTATGTATAATGGCAACATCTTCCGATTCTAAATGTATGTTTCCTTGCAAGCAACTCGGTGAATGTCCATTGGTTATTTTTTGTACTGTTTTCGACAATTGATTGTGTTTGTAAGAATTGGTTAGGGTTAAGGTTAGGATTCTTTGTCCAACATTTATGTATGTTGACGACCCGCATCCTTGACCTATATAGAGACATGAATCTAGCGTTGTTCGATGTCTAGCAAACGAATTTCTCTTAAGCCAGTGTTAAGGGCCGTCTTGAATATACTATTTGGCATGTATGTTTGACTTGAAGATGAAAAACAACAACGAAAGCGTTGTAGGTACATAAATATCATATAATTTCATTCAGAATTTTCCATTTCATTCAAATAACTGTCTTTTACCTCACAATTTAGTTATTTATTGATTGATAGCCTGTTAAATTTTGTAAATTATAAAAAAAAAATGTTAAAAGCAGATATGAATTCATCGGTGCTTTGAAAATAATGTTGAAATTAAATTATTAGAATTACCACAAAATTTTTCACTCTGTATAAAACAATATAATCTAAATATTTTCTGTCTTTACCATATAAATCGCTTTATTCGACACATATCTTTTATCATGACTAGACAACTTATTGAAGTAGTTAAACATCGAATTTACCGACGCTAGTTTATTTTTTACCGATGTAACGTCATTTATTAACGTAGCGAAATTAACACTTTTGAGGCGTGCAAGCCACGCTTGACATGCTGTATCTCAAAATCAAATATGGTGACATTTGTTTTTCTATCTATGTATGGATTCAGGGTTTTGAGCTCTACAATATGTTAGTTTTTGCTGAACATTCATATATTCTGACATAAAGTTATGTCGCATTAAATAAAAGTTTCGGACTTGAATTCTAGATGTTTCCCTCTTTGTCTTTTAAGTCTACAGTATGCAAAAAAAATTAAGAAGTTTGAAACATATGCCATTCATTCACGTGTTACCTTAAGGTTGACAAAATGATCTCACAATAAATAACCACATCGTTCAGTAATTATGACCTCGAAACAGTGACATTCTAAGTTCAGATTTTCTTTCGTTTAGTATCGGCAGGATAGACACACGGAATGTTAAAGATTAATTTGCGTTTTACTAGTTTTTGCTGTTTAACGTCTGCTTGAACAGTATTTCGATTATATCATGGCAAAAGCTGTGACTCATGATGGTAATGTCCATGCATGTATGACATGTTAGAGAAAAAAAAATCAAGAAACCTATTTAAATATCCCTCCTGTCGATCTATATATGGAAATTTGGGTCATAATATTTTTTAAAATAATTTGTATGTACATTGTTTGAGCGACTTAATTTATAACAAAGTTTGATTAAATTCACTTTAATTTTATCATACATTTTCACTTACGACTTGATATAAAACGTCCATTTCAATGTTTTATTGTAAGTTTCTACATTCTGATGTATCCTGAAAATAATTTAGTTTCAAGTTTATTTCATGTGTTTTTAGCAAACATGTCTACAGTTTAAGGAGACCATTCAGGGTACAAGACCTCAAGTAAGCACTCATATTTTTTTTATAATCTTTACCATGTAAGCAAAATTAAAGGTACAATTGTATGTAACATTATGCAGAAAGAGACAACAGAACAAATAATACAATAGCGGCTTTGTGAATCTCTCTCTCTCTCTCTCTCTCTTTCCACGAGTATTTCTATGTATACTTGCTTAAAAATATTTTCTTTCAGCTTATTATCTACAAACTGCATCTTCAGTGTGAGCTTAAGAATGATAACACATAAATTTTATGAAGCATGTAAGGAAAATTAAGTGTCATATCAATTTGCGCCGTCAATCACAGAATAAAACATCATCTACGTGACAAATATACAATTCTAAATTGATTATAAATATGGCAATATGGCAGTCGACAAACGCGAACCCTTATCTAACACGTGATTACAAAAGAAATATAGAGAATTTGCACTTGCATATATTGTAATTGGCAATTATGTACACGCTTACCACTGCCACGTTAGATTAAATAGTTATCAATACTAGATATTATCAAAAATTGTGTAATGGTTACTATGTTTATAAAGTAAAAGTAATAATACAACGCTTTTCAGTGTGTAATTGAACTTCATCAAACAGTAAACATCGATGTAGCATTAGTTTGTAATTTGATTCAATAACCATGAACAACGGCATTAGAACAAATCACAAAACAAATTACATAAATTAAAAGCCAGACACGAGGCAAAAACGAGAACCAAAGAAGACGGACACCTTAAGACACGACATAACTATAAAACATATCAAAATCACAAATATAACACCAATAAGTAAAGCACTAATGAATATCGAACATTAAAATATGTCATTGGTGCTGAATATACATATCTGTCCAAAAAGTCCACTTCAGAACTACTATACACTACGATTTCTTCTTATTATGATTTTAGATATATATTGTACTAAAACAAATATTTGTACGATTATGATGCACTGGATGTGTTAGACAGGACATTTTTCATTCTTCGTTTTTACTAAAAATATAATTTTTTTTCCGGAGTTTTTTATATTTAAGCGTAGATATTTGACAACATTTTCCGAGTTGTAGTTCTTGCAAAATACTGTAATACTATATTATATTCCAGTTTAGATTTTCAGATACTGTTTACTATGTCATTACTCGAATTTGATTTCATTTGCAGCCTTTACATAATCTTGGTAACACTTGTTTTATGGATGCAATGTTACAGGTAATTATAACGGCAGGGCTGTGTAAGTTTCTTACTATTATGTTGTTGTTCCAAAATGACCTGCGTTGTTATGAAAAGAATAACGCATATAATATTGTCGTTTTGTGAATAAAAAACAACAGTGTAAGCAAAAATGAAAGGATTCCGACTCTAGTCAATTTTCATATGTTCCAGGACCCTTTAACCAAATAAGCGTTGACAATACTTGTAGTTTCATCTCATAAGAAGAATTTTCAGTGTGAAAACCAATTGATTTTGTGTAAAAATGTTGAGAAGTAATTTATTTAACAATTTTCAGTATAAGTACATTGAATGACAGGAGATATGTATTCACAATATTTCTCCATTTGATAATACTTAGTCTGTTGAAATGAGATACACAAAAACAAAAAGGAGTATAGGAGGTGTATCTGTGGAAATGTTAAACAAAAGACAAAACAAAAGAAATTTGGGATGGCATAAGCTTTCTTGCTAGAATTATAAGCGAACATTTTATTTTATTTTATTAAGTGGATATCAGGTGGTCTGACATAAATAAATCATGTTCAAAGTGAAATGTACATGCTTCCTTGGAAACAAATTCCGTGGAAAACCGACACGAAATGATACACATTTTATATAAGATGCATACAGAATAATTTTGCTTTAACATCATACTAAAAATACTGTTTTTAAAATAATAAGAGTAATAAAACTAGATGTTGTCGGAAACGACCGCTATCTCCGCACTCCCTGTTTGACACAGAAAACAGTTGTTATACACCCTGGGCATAATTTTTTTCATTATTTTTTAAATCTATTTTTTTCGTTATTTTTAAAATCTATCTATTGATATTCATTATTGTTACTAAAAGAATTCTAGGATATATGGTTGTCAGGTAAAATTCCAAAAAATAAGTGGTCCTTGAGACTTTCAGGAAATTTACCAAAATTGGAATCAAATATTTTTGAAATCCAATTTATGAAAATGTTCGTCCTAAACTACACAAACATTTTAAGTATGGTTGCCAGGTAAAATTCCAAAAAAAATAAGTGGTCTTTTAGACTTTCTTTTAGACTTTCAGGAAATTTACCAAAATTGGAATCAAATATTTTTGAAATCCAATTGATGAAAATGTTTGTCCTAAACTACACAAACATTTTAAGTACAGTTGCTACATAAAATTCCCAAAAATAAATGGTCTTTGAGACTTTCAGGAAATTTACCAAAATTGGAACATCCTTTCAGAATCCTAAGTTTTCAGAATTTTGGTTTTTACCAAACACTTGTCAGAAAAAAATTGTATCCCATAATTTAAAAAAAAATATGTGTCTTTGACATTTTCAGAAAATTTACCAAAGTTGGAACCGGAACCAAAATTCCAAAAGCTTAATGCAAATCTATAGACTAAATGCAACAATTCTGCATTAAGATTTGATCTCTAAATCCAAAAATGTAGGAGGAGTTTGCGTCACATGCCACATGTGTCTAATCCACATCTTTGGGTCTTTTTTGAAATTGACATCATGGGGCCTGTTGTTTGCACCAAGACCAATATCAAAAATCCGAAAGCTTATAGCGCATCTACAGACTATATGCAACAATTCTATAACAAAATTAAATCCCTAAATCTATAAATGTAGGAGGAGTTTGTGTCACATGCCCATGTGTAAAAATTGACATCATGGGGCCTCTTGTTTGCACCAAGACCAATATCGAAAATCTGACAGCTTATTGCGCATCTGCAGACTATATGCAACAATTCTACAACAGAATTAAATCCCTAAATCCAAAAATGTAGGAGGAGTTTGAGTCACAAGAAAAGTGTGACGGACGGACGGACAGACGGAGGGTATAACATTATCCCCGAACTTTCTTCGAAAGTGCGGGGATAATAAAAAGAGCAACACTGATCAAATAAACTTGAATGTTAGTAAAACATTAGGTTGCCTTGACTCACATGTCATGTACGGGTTACTTATGTTAGAGTCTGTGTTTACGTCCATATCTGAGATACTTCTAGCCAGTAGAGAAATAATATTTATCTAATTCTTATGCTGTTCTCGTCAATTTCAGGTCATAGGAGATCAAAATGATAACCAATATGTGCATAAAGTGTTCTCGATACTTCATTGGTTAATAGTCATAATGACTTCAAATATGTTTGACGTTGTCCGACTCCCCACCATTGTGACGCCATGAAAAAAAAGGTGACCATGCCTGATGACGTCACGCTCAAAGAACACATTTATTTAAGATCGTTAGGAAAGGGGGTCATTTTTTTTTCTGTCCAAAATCTCCTTGAAATCATTAAAAAAACAAAATCTACAACCGTGTCTCGTGAGAAACGACATTTCTACACTGTCGATAGATAAATTTTCAAACATTTTAAACGCTCGGCAAGCCTCGCGTTTAAACATTTGAAAATTTAACCATTTTTAGCGTAGAAATGTCGTTTCTCACTCGATGCAGTTGTGGATTACATATTTCTCTGTATAGCATAAAGATCCTGATGAAAAGGTCACCTTTTCATGCACGAGTTACTTAGCTTAAAATTTGCTTTAAAGTCTATATACTATAACAAGAAAAGGAATACTATTTTATCGTTAGATGAACCTTTAATTATCTCGAAGTTCCTGATAAAAATTGGGTCACTTTGACCTACATTTCTTGCATGAGTGACTTCTTTTAAAATTTTCGTTAACGTAATAATCTGAGATACTAGACCAGGTAGAATATATTTTGCTAGTAGATGCGGCTTGGGTTATCACGAAGTTTTTCACCAATGGTTTTTTTGTGAGTCCCTGTTATTCATCTGTGTGTTGTTTTCCTTTTTTTTTCTTTTCTGTGTTGTCTTTGTATATTTGTGTTTCCTATTTTGCAATTCTCTTTGGATCATTTTTTTTAGACTGACGGTTCGGTTCACATTGTTTTACCTTTCTGGTGGAATTGGTTCACTCTGATCAACATGTCATGAGCCAGTGACTCAATGTAAAGTTTGCATTAAATTCCTGATCTGAGATACTAGAGCAGGTAGAAAATAGTATTGTCAGTAGATGCTCCTTGAATAATCACGATTTGGTTCCTGACAAATTTTGCCAAATTGACCTACATTTCATGCATGATTGACTGAGGTTAGAGTATGTTTTTGTTTACATTACATAAATCTGTGATAAGTACATGCTTCTTCGAGTAGAGTTCCAACTGCTTATGTTTAGTAGTCTGAAACTGACTTATATGAACCAAACTAATTGACGAGTGATAAGCTGTCGTTTCCAACTGCTCCTTTCTCTTGTTACATATGTCAAACACTTTCTCTTATCCGTATAAACTGCTGTTTATCATCGTATAAACTTTAAAGCAAACTTCAAAGCACCACAATAGCAGAAGGTTTTTCGTCCAAAGTTCCAAACTTCTATCGTTTATGTATCTTCAGTTAAAACCAATTCTCATAAATTAAATTATAAATAATTGCAATTGTATTTTCGCAGAATATAGCATGGTGTCCGAAATTAGGTAATGAACTAAAAAGTGTGCTTATAGAGATGAATGATGAAAACAACCGTGTAAGTTGACCTTTTTTTCAGAGTATTTATTTGAAAAATGCATTACCAAATTTGAATTTGTATTCTGTTTCAATGCTGTAAATAATATTTATGGAATGTTCAAAATGTACTTATTCGGGAGTATCAAGACGAGTTGTATTTTCACTTTTTCTAAAGGTTGATTTGTAACTCAGTGCTTTACTATACATGTAAATTTCTTTTACTTTTGTTTATAAATTATCGATTTCGGTTTTGCCTCTTGTATATATGCTCTTTTCAATTTAGGCAAATAATTGTTATTGTGTTATTCTTGGTTATTTTAAGTAAACCGAATGTGTGGATCTAATTGAAAACATCAACATTTTCTGCAATATTATTTACAACTTGTGTGGAGATCCCTATCCAAATTCTTCTGTCGATCTGCATGACCCTACCTCCATGGTGGTTTCAAATTGTGAAATGATGAATTGTGTATTTATACGCATAAACGTTTTATAGAGACTATGTGAAATGATGTATTGTGTATTTATATACATATACGTTTTTTGTACAGACCATGTGAAATGATGTATTGTGTATTTATATGCATATACGTTTTTTTGTACAGACCATGTGAAATGATTTATTGTGTATTTATATACATATGAAAAAGAAAGGAAATGGGGTAAATGTCAATGAGACAACATCCCATATCCAGGTTAAAAAAACCCAAAACAAAGCATCAAGGGGTCACCGTATACGTTTTTTGTAGAGACCATGTGAAATGATGTATTATAAAAGAAGGGATATGGAGTAAATGCACATGAAACAAAATCTCTACAAATTGTGTATTTATATACCTATAAGTTTTTTATAGAGACCATGTGAAATGGTGTATTGTGTATTTATATGCATATAAGTTTTTTTTTTGTAGAGAGCATGTGAAATGATGTATTGTGTATCTATATGCATATACGTTTTTTTTGTAGAGACCATGTGAAATGATGTATTGTGTATTTATATGCATATACGTTTCTTTGTAGAGACCATGTGAAATGATGTATTGTGTATTTATATGCATATACGTTTTTTGTAGAGACCATGTGAAATGATGTTTTGTGTATTTATATGCATATACGTTTTTTTGTAGAGATCATGTGAAATGATGTATTGTGTATTTATATGTATATAAGTTTTATTTGTAGAGACCATGTGAAATGATGTATTGTGTATTTATATGCATATACGTTTTTTTGTAGAGACCATGTGAAATGATGTATTGTGTATTTATATGCATATAAGTTTTTTTGTACAGACCATGTGAAATGATGAATTGTGTATTTATATGCATATATGTTATTTTGTAGAGACCATGGGAAATGACGTATTGTGTGTTTAATCTTCTTCGTTATACACATTCTTCTGAACCTACAAATGACCTTTCAAAGTCATCAGTACCACAACGAATCTTGCAAGCTGCTCGTAGGAGGTAATGAACCATTTATATTAAAATTGTGTTGGGTTGATTTAACTTAATGAGATTTGTTTATCTGTCAACAATATTATGCTATGTTTAGGTAAACAGTTTAAAAAATTAAAATATTCTTTTTACAGTTTCCCTTTGTAGTACATGTATCTAGTATACTTTAAAAGATCTGCATACAGTCCGTTGCTTTTAATAAGTAACAAGATACCGAAGTGCACTGTAAATTAAGTTTCTGCATATGGCCATTTCGACAACTTAAGTCTCTTCAGTGCAGATGAAATAAAAAAATGGAAATCTATATACCGACAAATGTGTAAAAGCTGATAGGGACCAAGTAACCAAAAGAAACTAAAAAAAAATCCAAAATCAGCTCAAGACAGAGCTTTGCAAGAGGGAGATTCCCCTTAGTTTTAAACAAAATTTTTCTAAATTTAGATACTGTTATAAATCGGGCAGTCACCGAAGTACTGGCTACTGGGTTGGTGAATACCCTCGGGGACTAATAGACCACCAGCAGAGGCAGCGGCATTTAATAAACGTATATCGATATTTGAGTTAATTAACGTTTTTATCATTTCTAACAGTATCTTAAATATAGAAATTAATAAAACAAAGATTTATTTTAACCAAGCGAAGCCACACCTGCAGTTGATTGTTTGTCCTAATTAGTATCATATGATTTTATATTGTCAGTCATGTTTTGTTTCCTAGTAAAAACATAGAAACATTTGCTTTTGGTACTTTATTATTTATTCATATTGATAAGCGATTTAACTTGACACTTTGCTGTTCAAATTAAATAAGAAGTGCTATGCCTGTTTCCATTTTTTTTTATTAATGCATATTTTTTTTGTTTTTCCTTTGCATTAATATAATATTACTTCATAACTTTTTAGGAACGATATATTTAATGGATACAAACAGCAGGACAGTTTCGAAATGTTCAATACTATAGTAGACGGATTACAAGACGAAATGGTGTCATTTTTCAAGGTTTGTGAGATTCATTTATGATCAATTTTTGTTGCTTCAATAGGACATATTTGTATATCTATGGGACACAAAAATCATAAAAATTCGATTAACCTAATAGTTCCTTAAGACCCTTGTTTATAGGCATGAGATACAAGGTTTTTTTGCTTAAAAATGAAGTATCCCGTCGACAAACAAAGTTTCTCTTTCAAGATACAAATTATTCGCCAAAGCCTCTAATGTTCGATCGTGACCTAAAATGCGACTTAATGAAAATCTTAACGCAGATATCTTGACGAAACTCAAAATTTCGATTTAGATTTGAACCCCATGTCTAGAAGAAATCTCTTGTTTGGCTTTTAATCAATTCCCAAATGTCGTGATTTTTGGTGATGTTATAAGAATTATTTTATTGTAATTGCTTGGGCTATTATTGTTTGTTTGTTTGACCAAAATGCTTGTGTATTTTTCATCTTGAAAAACAACTTTCAAGAAAATACGTTAAAACTCTCTATATCATTTCTAAAGAATTTCATATACTGCAAATTGTAGAAATTACAAATCATAAATAAAAATGAAAGGATATGGAGTAAACGTTATGCTAATTTCCTACATTATCCTTTAATTTCATTGGACTAGCGGCATAAATTTTACAAATTCTACTTATGATTCGTATGCCCCCTCCTTAGCAATGTGTGATAAAATTAGCAACGGGTGTTTATATGCCTGATATTTGTGTGTCTTCATTTTTCTTTTTTGTCCTGTATTTTTCTTAGTGTTTCCGATGTTGTCGTTGTCTATGGATTGTTCGTTCTTTTGACTGACGGTTCGGTTCTCACTTCCTTTTACACCCGCTAAGCCTAAGCTTGCCGATCATTATTCTCTTTTGAGAAATATTAAAGCAAATTTTGTTGAGATTTTTTATATATATTTTTTTTGATAACAATGTATTGTAATTGCTGATTTTAACACTTGGGTCGTCACTCAGCATTCGGCATAATAAACAATATATTTCCCTCGGATGACACTGTTAGGATGATTAGTACACTCGGAACAAAAAAAATTATCAGCCTCCACCTCGTGTCAGTTGATTATTTTATACATCATGCGTTTATTACCCTAACACCTTCATCCAAGGGCAATATGATTCAAATTTTGTTGTTCTTTATCTTAAATTCAGTATGAGGACTTCTGCAATGGGCTTTACTCATACTCGTCATAAGTTCAAGACGGTTCCTAGGACAAGTGTGAGTGGAATTCATTATTAGATGTAGAACGACCCTACATACATGTTAATTTTCCCCCAATGGATGCCGGGTCATCAACAAACATAAAATTAACAGGCGAAGTGTTATTACAATTGCTGTCATTCATTGCCCGACAAAGAGATTAACAGAAAACAGTCACAAATCAGAAAAGAATCCCTACAAACAGAGATTCATTGCAGGATCTGCCAGATGCACCACTAAGCCCCTATCCAAACTCCTTACCACTTTACTGACTGCAGTTAGAGATGGTCTAAAAACCTACTGCGAAAAAGCCTATTCCACGAGCGGCGTGAATCAGATGTGGATTCTTAAAAATTCCAAAGATCTCCTTGAACACCTCTCCTCAAACAGTCTCGCATACTGCAATAGCATTCAAACTTTTGATTTTTCTACCCTTTATACAACTCTTCCCCATAATAAACTTAAAACAGTAATTTCCGATCTGATACATCAATGTTTCTGTACGAAAAACGGAGAACGCAGGTATTCCTATCTGGTAATAGGAAAAGATAAAACATATTTTGTAAAGAACCACACTGAGTCAAACAAGAAATACAGTGAAAATGACGTGATTAAGATGCTTGAATTTTTGATCGACAACATTTTTGTTGAATGTGGAGGCCGTGTTTTTCAACAGACAATAGGAATTCCTATGGGAACAAATTGTGCGCCACTTTTAGCTGACCTTTTCCTTTTTTCGTATGAAGCAAAGTTTTTACAAGGGCTGATACAACAGAAACAAAAACAACAGCTAGCCCAGACTTTTAATTTCAGCTTCAGATATATAGACGATGTACTTTCTCTTAATAACCCAAGATTTAAATAATATTTACATCGTATCTACCCCGATGAACTTGAAATTAAAGAGACAACCGATACACCCGATTCTGCTTCATACCTTGACCTTTTGTTGTACATTGACGAACATGGACGTCTGAAATCTAGATTATATGACAAACGTGATGATTTTGACTTTCCAATTGTGAACTTTCCCTTTCTCTTCAGCAATATACCTGCATCCCCAGCTTATGGAGTATATATTTCACAATTAATTCGTTACTGTAGAGCGTGCGGTACATACAGTGACTTTGTGGAAAGAGCAAAAGCACTGTCACAAAAACTGCTGAGTCCGGGATATGTTCAGCCTTTGTTACTTTCTTCCCTTCAGAAATTCTATGGCCGTCACCACGACATCATAGATAGATATGAAATGTCAGTGTCACAAATAAAAACTGACATTTTCAGCTAGATTCGCGTCTTCCCTGATTTGACATTACCGGTTTTGACTTTACCCTGGATTGACCCACTGACAGTGTGACGGGTGCTGTGCACAGAGCAGGACATGCTTACCCTTCCGGGGCACCTGATGTCACTCTTGTTTATTGAGAGTTCACACTGTTAGTGCTTTAGTTTTTTGAGTTGTATATGTAATGTTCGTGTGTTTTGTGGGCATGTGGTGTCTTTGGTCTTCCGTCTTTTGGTGTTCTTGCTTTTGCCGTGTCTTTGGACTTTGATTTGTGTAATCTTGTGCTTTGTTCCTTCGGTATTCTACTGCCGTTGTTTCACAACATATAAACTACCACATTGCATTCATCGACAAACATTGAAAGGATACTTGTTGAGTAAATGCACATGAGATAAGTACATGGTAAAAGCAACCAATGGAACAACGTTTATATTGTTGTTCTTCATCTTGAAGTCACCACGAGACCCTCAACAATGGGATTTTCTCATACCTCTAGATCAGTTCAAGACGATCCCTAGCAATGGTTTGAGCGGGTTTCATTTCTAGATGTCCAGAAACGCTTCATCCCTTCTTTTTTATTCCCATTTATGCGCGGTCGTCAGCAGGTATAAAATTTACTGGCAGAGTGTTCTTACAATCGCTGTCATCGTCTGCCAGACAGAAAGACAAACAGAAAACAATCACAACATATAATTTACCAGTATGTAAACACATAAAATTCACCTTATTTGTTGAGGAGTAATTTACGTCGATTTAAGTGTCACTTTTTACTTTGTTACGAATAAGTAATAAAATAAAACAAATAGCAACAAACAGTAAACAATTATTAATTTCAAAATCAAGAAAAAGTTATAAAATTATAATAAAAAAGTTTAACATATCATAAATTACTTTCACGCAGTCTTCACACCGATACTGTGAATGTTCTTTTCATATTATTTCAACAAATCCAACAATGCATATGAATAAATCGAAATCTCACGTTTAGAGCGGATAAAATCAAAAAACAATGTCACTTAAGACCCAAACCCGGAAATTTGTGAGACAAAATATGAAATATAATAATTATGAATGTAAATGACACTTGTTTTACATTATTTCCTTTGCAGGGAAAAGAAACAGGCAAGTTTTTTTTGTAAACTCTTTAAAAAATGCAAGGACAGGAGTCAAATTAGATGGTTTTATACTAAAATTACTTTTAACAATGAGGGTAATAACAAAATAACCGAACAGAATTGTCAAGAGCCAAAATCCGAAGGACAAAAAGACAAAGTAGGTGTAAAACAACCAGAGAATTGCCAATCGCAATTGTCATGACTTGGTACAAGAATTTCAAAAGAAAATGTCGTTTTAATCAGTTTTATGCAAAACCTCCCCCCTTCCATTGTGGTAGTTCTGGTAGCAAATAAATAAAGTAAAACGACTGAACAAGACCAGTTATAACGCTGTTTTAGCCTTGAGTAATGTATTAATATGAAATTCGGCACACCGATCAGAGGGCGGAACAGCTTGTGAATTCTACCATCACTGACTCGCGTTTACACATTTGTGGACATGAAGATGAAGAACAACAATAAAACTGTTGTTCCATTGCTTATTTTTACCATGTATTTGTAGAGATTTTGTCTTATGTGCATTTACCCCATATCCCTTCATTGAAAATGGTGGATGAACGGCAATTTACAAGAAAACACGAGGTTCTGTTATGTTGTTTTCTTGGGGGAATAAGTTTTAATGAGTTGAATATCATCTAAGGGATCGGGTGTTTGAAGACAATAATTTGAAGATGTACTCAGAATGATTTTTGTTATATTTCGTATTGTTTTAGTTATATTTGAATGTTCAAATGTCATTATCCGTCAAAACAGTGCACCAATATTTTTAAGCTTTTATTGTATTTGTATATCGTCTGTACCGTATTCGGGACTGCTTCACAAAAGTTCTTATCGTTATTTATGTTTGTCTCTTGTTTTCATTATTGTTTTTCTGGTGCAGTTTGCTTGTAAATTGTGGCATGTGATTGTAGTTCCTGGCCATTGTAGGTGTTTCCTGTTTTCCTGTTTTTGTAATATCTACATTATCCTGCACAGAAGTGAAAAGTGTGCAACAATCAGTTATCAGTCCGATGGTGTGAAGGGCGTACGATCCTTAAAAGTAGAAAAAAGTAGAAATTTTATGTATGTTAAAATCGGGTTTTTGTCAATAGGTATCACAAATGCCCATGCATCACTGCGCTCGATATCTGCAATTTTTTAGCTCACCTGACCCAAAGAGTCAGTGTTAGCTATTGCCATCACTTGGCGTCCGTCGTCCGGCCGTCCGTTAAACTTTCACATTTTCATCTTCTCTTCTGAGACATTTGGGAAAAATCAGTTTCATTTTCTCCTCTGAAACCATTGAAGCAAATTCAACCAAACTTTACAGGAATGATGTTTGGAAGGTCCTGTACAAATATTGCTCAATATACTATGATCCGACAAAAAACGTGGCCGCCTGCGTTGAACTGAGGTTTAACATTAATTGGACCTTTTGGGGAAAATCACATTTTCATCCTCTCATCTGAAACCACTGAAGCAAATTTAACCAAACTTAAGAGGAATGATGTATGGAAGGTCCCTAACAAAGATTGCTCATTTTGTTCTGATTCGACAAAAAACATGGCCGCCAGCACGGAACTTTGTTAAACATTGGACCGTATGGGAAAAATCACATTTTCATCTTCTCCTCTGAAACCACAGAAGCAAATTCAATCAAACTTTACAGGCACGATGCACGGAAGGTTCTATGTCAAGATTGCTCATTACGTTCCGATCTTACATATACATAATGCTGCCAGGACGGAATAAAGATTAACATTTGACACTATGGGAAATTGATCATTTTAGTCATCCTCTATTAAATAATTGAAGCAAATTCAACCAAACTGAATTGGAATATATGTATGGGACTATAGCTTAACATAAGACCCTAAGGGGAAAATCATTTTTGGTCATCAGCATAGACATGGCTTATTAGCATAGACAAGGCTTATATTAGAAGCATATTGTTAGGTAGCGATTCAGGCTTAGTCCCTGAGCCTCTAGTTTCAATTTGCCCCTACTTACTTCAAATCCTGGATCCGCCTCTACCAATAAATAACGTTACAGCAAATCTTAAAAGTAAAGAGTTATTTTCATTCTAATGATAGCCATCTTTCACTTTTTGCATATATATATAGTGCACTGGTCAAACAAGGAAGCGCAATTATTCTTAGTTTAATAAAATAAATCTTTATCATGTTTATCCATTAGAATGTAAATAGATAGTTTATGGCTATAAAAACATTAACATTGCAGAAAAATGAGCTGTCTGTCAATTCTGATGTCAAAAGGAAATTTAAGCCGTCAAATTACTGTTCATCAGCTAAAAATTCTAGCCGTCCCCGTATCTGACTCTTTTTTTTTCAAATGCACGATTGAATCGTGCAGTGCAACAGTGTTTCTACCATATTATGTTCGTTTACAAGAGTCGGCAACCATTTGATTTTTTTTNGGGGGGGGGGGGTTGGCGGGCTTGGAATGGACATTTGATCTCAGGTTTTTATCTCATGCAATCTTTTAGAATGACTATTTTTTATCACTGAAATCAATCCAGTCATTTTTCGGTCCAGGCCAGAAATTTTGCTTCATATACGTCATCCTGGTTATTTTTTTCAAACCTTCTCCTGTTCGTATATTTTTTTTTCAAAAAAGTTTCTAATCCTGGCTTTTTTCCGGAATTCCCTTCAAGCCCATCCATAAAAATCAAATGGCCTCTCCGTAATGAATCACGAATAATATCAGGTGTAGCAGGTCTCGGTACCCCCAGGACGACAGTCCAACACTCTACCATCTGAGCTAAAGGACTGGAGTATAACTTGATCTAACTTAGATGGTAGAGCGGTAGACTGTTTTAGGTGTACCATCTGAGCTAAAGGACTGGAGTATAACTTGATCTAACTTAGATGGTAGAGCGGTAGACTGTTTTAGGTGTACCAAGATCTAATCTCGGTCAGGGCGGCTGGTGAATTTTGTAATGAAATATTAATGCCTTCAATCTGCACAAGTTATTGAAAAGTGCATGCGTTCAGCTCAGGGAATCTGTTGTTTTACGATATACGCGCAATTATCAAGTATATAAAAATACATACATTCATTTTTTTTTCATTTTTTTTTCTTTGTTCTTAAAAGAATACATTATTTTGGATGCATAGAATTCCGCGTTTCTGAAACAAACCACATACCTTGATACATGAGACTGCAACCAGGTCCTCAGTCCAGGGCATGAATCCAATCCGAATTCTAAGTCAAACATTGCTAAGTTGTTTTCCTTTCCGATTTTAAACGAAGAAAAATAAACGCATAGCCCGTAACTGTAAACCCGAACAATACTGAAAATGAAATGAGCAGGGTGTATTCAGTCACAAGAAAGGCGCTATGATACTCGAACGACGGTTTTATATACGCATTTATCCTCTTCAATCGTCAATGATGCATTCCATTTAAAAACGAAGGTAAATTTCCCCTTTAATGTACCTTTAAACATTCCAACTCAGTTGTAGCATTAAGCACAGATGGATGTGACGTTTCAAAGCACAGACGGATGTGACGTCAAAAAGTACACAACTTGTGTTTGTCAAATATCCTGACGTCAACACAACTTGTGAGCAATGTTTGTAAACAAGCAAAGCTAGTTATTTATCCTAGGACTGAATTATTCATTAAAAATACTTCTTGTCCTCAGTTTGATTAAGTATGGAATAATTCGTTGGCATCATTCTCGCTAGGTCCATCAGAAATGTAAAAAGTAAATTCCAAACTGGCATGGGCCTATCTTTGAAATCAGCACTTCCGGTAGACGGATTTTCAAACAACAGTATTTCCCGATCTGATCTTGATTCGTATGCGCTACAATTATGAGGGCGTTCCGCCCTCTATTACGAAACGCAACCCAAAATTGATGATTGTTTGCAACAATTAAATGCATACTGTTTTTGGATTTTCGTCTAATTGCTACAAATAGCTGATAGAAATGTTTGGTCTTTCATAATGTTTTCTTAAAAATCATTTTACATAGATATTTAATAGCTTTATTGATTATTATTGATAATTAGAAGAATGACTTTCTATGTATTTTCCCAGGTAATTTCAAAGTATATAAAACAGGTCAAAAAATAAGAAAATTTTTTTCCTTTCCAAGCAAGCAGCCCATACGGGATGAATAATTAGAAGAACATTAGATCATAACAAAGAAAAAAATATTGATTTACATTTGTGACATATCATCTGTATAATGAACATGTTTAAGTATCAATGTTCTGTTGAATAGCTGCTCTCAATGATATTGTATTAATTTTGTCCGGACATTTCTTGTTCGGCAAACTTTTAATTGTTACAGTGTACATTTAACTTTTGCTAATAGATTGATATTTTTATAATGAACATACGAAAGACTCTCAAGTAAACAACCATGTTAACACTGTTAATAACAGCACTTGCCAAATTATTCGTCTGTTCATTAAGTTGGAGTACTATATTGCTGCAGTCGGCGTATCTTCATTTGAATAACATACTTGAAGTAGTTCGGGGCACTGAATTTTCAAACGATAGTTTTTGCCTATGAACATACACTTCATGTTATATTCTAAATGCAAGTACTTTTAAAGAACAAAAAGTCAAGAAATTAACATTACTCTTCACTCAATTTTCAAAACTTAGAAATTTCATCACGAAGCCTATAAAAAACCTAGAAAATGGACATTTTCTGCAAAATATTAAATTGTTTGTATCTCAAAATCAAGCGCATGAACCTATTATTTTTTCTCGTTTATTGTCAGCCTTTCATTAAGTCCTACTATTTCAGAACATTTTCATGATATTCTCATTACTTTCATTCAAAGATGGGAACTACTATAAGAAATAAAAAACACATATTTCTGAAGGTTATAGGTGAAAACTTGCCTTTTACTGCTGTTTAATGCCGTTTTCTGAAAACAAAACGATAGAGTTTTTAAAAATTCTCTAATTAGTTCACAATCTAAAAATGCTTTCTAGAAGTAAAAAGAGGATTACCGACTTCGTTTTTTAAATATTTTCAGAAATATTAATTTCATAGTAATATCTATGAACAGATTTTAACTGATCATCTCCCTTTTTAAAATACTTGGTTCTTCACATTTTAAAGACAAAATGATATATGACCTGAATTTGGAAAAAATGATGATAATAATGACAGCGTAATACCTGTATCTATTGAATGCCTCATGGTGATTTCAAGAAAAGAACTACAACAAAACCGTTAAACCACTTGCTTGATCTTGTCATGTATTTGTATTGATTTTTTCCGTTGTACATTTATTCCATATCCCCTTATATGTTCATCTTGTGATTTTAGTAAATTGTTTGTAAAGTTTACTCATAATAATAAAAATCTTGCTTTCTAAAGAAATGATAATAACCGAATTGTAGATAATACACGGTTTTAGGAAAATACCGGAACAACCTAAAAATAGGTCATATTGAAGATTCTGTTAGCACTGATATTTATCTGCACTGATGAGACATAAGTTGTCGAAATGGCCATATGCAGAAACTAAATTTACAGTTACGTCGGTATTTTATTATTAATTATTAGCGCACACTGCAATTCAGCCTATAATTAAGTACTCCGATGACTAACCGTATTGTTTTAAAACGTTAAAAATTGTATTCTGCAACAAGAAGAGTGTGATAGTTTACTATATTATATAATCAACGAATATCAATACATGTAGTCGCATAATGTACTGTTATTTGCTGATTCTCAAATCATAATAACGCTTCACAATGTTTCAAAATACAACTTTTAAAGCACGCATAACAAAACATTAAAAACATTATGAGATCAGCGTGTACAAGCAAACGAACATGGACGTTATTTCTAAAATGGTTTTATGGTATTGCAAGACCGTTCATTTACCCACCAACACAAACGGGCTTATAATACGATAAATAACTAAACTTATTATACCTAATGTGAACAATGGATTACAGGAAACACCTACAATGGCTGAAAATTATAATTACATGCCACAATTCGTCAGGGAACTACACACGAAAAACACGTATAAGACAAAAGACAAACGTAGACAACGAAAGGAACTCGGGACAGCCGGCACCAGCAAAAGCCAGCGGTAGGCTTAAACCGGTTTATAGGTATCCAAACCTCCCCTTTATCTGTCCCGTTTCCCTATAGTATAAAACCCAGTACAGATGGACTACTAACTTCATGACCATAATCTTGAAAGGAGAGAAAAGACAATACGTTATTTTGAAAAATGGGTCAAGGGGTGCTCGCCGCTAAACTGCCGGCTAGCTCAAGGAGCATATCGTGCGGTAGAAGTACGGAAGAAAAATCAAACTCAAAACTTCCAGAAGGGTTTGGGCAAGAATCATCATAAATTTCAGTAGACATCGGCAGTATCAGTAAGAAGCCAGTATGTATTTTCTATATAAATTGTTTTTTGATAGATTCGGATTATTTACTGGTTATGAGGTATTTACTGGTCAGTCAATGTGGCCATGAACACTTTACCGATGATGTCACATTGATGCCTTTTATGTTCGATTTCGTTACAATAAAACACTTGGTTACTGGCTATTCGAACAGTAGCAAGTTTATGGTTCCCAACTAATAGTTGTGCACGGGATAACCATAAACTTGCTTTTGTCCTCATAGCCAGTGGATAAGTGTATAATATTAATAAACTTAAATTTCCTTTTCATTAACTGATTTAACAGGTCAAGACTGCAAAAATATAATTTTTACTGAAACAACTTTAGCACTATTTGTCGAAATTCAAATATCGTACATATAACGTTACATCCTAGATTACAGAAACATTTTGTTTGGTACATGAAGGACCATTGTCCCAATTTATCGATATCTTTGCTACCTTGTGTTAAGACAAATCTTAAATGACGGTTTTGTATGACAGGCATGAATAAGGAGGAAATAATTAAAAAACATGGAGGAGTGAGGCTGTTTTACGGCAAGTTTGTTACTGTCTTCAAATATAGTTCTTGTGAGCATGTGAGTATTTTCTTAGTCGATACTTAACTTTTACAATTTTACCACGAAATTGGAGTTATCAATCGGTATAGCATGATGAAGAGTTCAAATCTATATGGCTACTCATTAGTATTTAAAAAAAATGTGAAAACGGCAAATCATATAAGACTTTTAAAATTCATACTTAAGTTAAAAGTCCGGTGTAATGTCCAATTCGGTATGTGTCAATCCAGTAAGATATCGAGATCTATTGAAATATGTCCATCTTCATTTGTGATACATACTCAATATAACGATCAGTCAAATGGTGATGACGTCAATAAAACGTTTTGAGTGACAATAGTAACAGTGATTCAACATAACCCTGGCTAAGTAGGTTTTGACGAAATTGGCGTGCTAATTACATGCACAACAGTAGCGAATGAGCTGTGAAATATATATACTCCATATGCTGGAGATGTCGGTATATTATTACTCAGAAAATGGGAAGATCACAATTGGAAAGTCAAAAATCATCACGTTTGTCATAAAGTTTGGATTTTAACTGTCCCGAGTTGTCAATATAAACGTAACGATGCTGATCAGTTGTCTCTATAATGTCAAGTTCATTTAGGTAGATGAGATGTACATGTAGATAATCCGCAAATTGTGGATTGTTTGAAGTTAAAACATCTTCTACGTAACGGAAACTGTAATTCAGGACCTGGCTAGGTTTTTCTTTTTCTTTTGGACTAGCTCTTGCATGAACCTGGCTTCATACAAATATAAACACAAATCAGCCAAAAGTGGCGCATAATTAGTCCCATTGGTATCCCGATTGTCTATTGGAAAACGTGCCTTCAAAATCCGACAAATATATTGTCAATTAAAAATTCCAGCATCGCAATAACATCCTCCTCATTATACATTTCGTAGAATCAGTGTGGTTGGCGTTTGACAAAATATGCTTTTTATTCATCCAATACCAAAAATGAGTATCTTTTTTCACCTTTTTTGATGAATGAGATCGCGGATTACTGATTTCAATTTGTCATGTGGAAGAGTGGTGTAAAGTGTTGAAAAATCAAATGTTTTAATACTGTTACATAAATTAAGTTCCGTTGAAGATAGATATTCTAATAAATCCTTACAGTTTTTGAGAATCTACATCATTCTGATTAACACCACTTGTTGAGTGTGTTTTTTCACAGTTTATCTTAAGGCCATCTTTGACTTCGGTGGGTGATGGATTAAGAGCTCTGAAATGGATTTTGTAGTGCATTTAGAAAACCCAGCAATATACTTTTCCTTGTAAGGACATTCCATTTGGTATAAACAACCTTGTATACTACTATGGGTACATACATTGTAATACCAGCTTGAGTTTTATAGCAATCTGCCACCAACCTTCTATCTACCCAGCCGCGTAATTGTATCATGTCTTCATGGCAAGCTATTTCGGTTATTTACTTTTTTTAATAAGAATGAAATGTCAGTTTTTCATACAGATGTAGATTTTTGTTAATATTTTGAATAAGTCTTTGCACTATTTAAATTGTAACTCACAATATCTTTCAGGTTGAATGTGTATGTCAAAATTTTACAAGTGTAACAGTTCCAATTGTAAAACATAATCATGGTAACTCGAAAGCATCATCGATGCAATCAAATCAAAGACAAAAACACAACAGCGATTCTAAATCCAATGCATCGGGTAAACGGAAGAAGAAGAATAAGAAACAGTTTCAGCAACCAGTATTGAATGCGTCTGATGACACCAAAGCTATGGGCAATGCTGATAATTTAAATGACAGTCAGACAAACAATACAGGTATCTTGTATAATTTAACAAGTAAATAAAGACATACACTTAAATAGGGTCTGTAAGTCCCGTCCAATTTTGAAACTTCCGG
>MJUU01002931.1:0-22952 GCA_002080025.1 Modiolus philippinarum | reverse complement strand
AGTTCTTGACAGTACTTAATAGATATTTCACAGTACTACCACAGCAGAGAACAGTGAATGACAGTGAAAAAATCACTGTTCCTGGTATGGACAGTACTTTTTTCTGTTCATAGTGAGAATCACGATCTTCATCTTGTTAAATCCATTTTCTGGCGTAGTGCTCTACAGCATCCATAAGGAGTTTAAAATTTTGCTCCCAGGTGTGATGTCTTTGTGTTTCCGATATTTTCATTGTCTTTGAATTGATCCGACTTTAGACTGACGGTTCACTTTATACTTAGTTTAGCAAAGCTTCGGATATCTTATTTCGAAATTTTCCATTTGGGTCTGCCAAATGTTTCGGTATTCGTTTACTGGTGTATAGCAAGCGTCATAAATTATCATATATGAAATTAATAGCATGTACAATGTACATGTTGTGTTTTTATATATTTTAGCAACATCAGGCACATGTTACAAGAAAACATTTATTTTAGAGGCACCATATATACTTGTTCTGCATATAGATCGATTTAAAGAGGTATGTTCAACAAATTATTTCAACAAATATGCATGTTCTAAGTGTTAAATCACCAATTTATCGACGTTTTAGCCGTCAATCCGTTTTCAAGTTGGCTGCAATTGAACAATTGACTTCCAAATTTGATTAATTGACTTCAAAATGTTTTGATTTAATCTGCACTAATGAGACATAAGTTGTAGAAATGCGCATATGCAGAAAATAAATTAACAATAATTTCGGTATATTGTTATTCTAGTACTTGCCTATCTGTATTTACAGTTATAAAAAACATAATAAATATTTCAAGCCCAGTATAATGTCTTATGATGCTATCCATGCAGAAAGTAAATTCACATTTAGTTATCCACAAATTTCAGACGACTATATAAAATATTAACCGTAAATTCGGATATTTTGGTATAGGGAAATTTTGGTGGTTTTGTGCAAAAATGTGCATGGGTTATTTTGGTGTGTTTAATTTTTGTGTATTAGTAAAACACATGTGCTTTATTTCGGTGCTTAATTAGATAAACGACGGAAAATGTTTGTAAAAACAGTTTATGTAAATGTAACGTAAGAATGTTTCCGAATAATTTTTTTGACGAACCATAAATAAACCTGGAATAAAAAATGTTTCAAAATGGTTTGTATTAGCTTGGTTATTTCATCCGTTCCATGATTGAAAAAGACTAGTCAGACATTTATATTAATAGGAAAAAAATCCATCATATTTTTTTAAAAGACAGCTAATGTTTGGTGAATAGTTTTTGGTGACTTCAATTGCAGTAAGACATACCTATTAATGATTTTGCCAAATTGTACTGAGAATAACCGATACCGTCAGCTCATTTCTAAATAAATGTTTGGAGTTTCTAATGTTTGAGCATTACAAATTTTGGTGGGTTTAATTTGTGCATTTTGAAGGTAAGCACCAAATACGCCAAAATGAAACTACATCCAAATTTCCCAATTTACGGTACTTTGTGTAGCGGCATACCTTGTCGAAAGCCATTAAATCCTCTCTGCTACATTTTTGCATACTAGTATACGATACTTCGTCGCAGCTGTTCTGCACTGAGCTCCAGTTCATCACGTACTTCGCTACAACCCTAGATTAGACCTATGAGGAGATATCACCCGGTTACCGAAAGCGATATTTTATAAAGCCTAGGTGGCTGAGTGGACTAGGGCGCTGGACGAAGTGCAGGCGGTGTTGCTATAGATGTCACAACAGCGATGTTTCGACTCCCACAGAGGGAACTATCAAACATTCTCTGATACAACTTTGCAGATCTAACAATGCTGTGCTGATCATCAGACAAATATATATATATATATATATATATATACGTCTGAAAATCAGCCCAACATTGTTAGATCTGCACATTGGTAGTTCCCTCTCCGGGATTCGAACCATCACTGTTGTGACATCTATGGCAACACCGCTTGCACTACGTCCAGGGCCCTAGACCACGCGGCTACCTAGGCTATAAAATATAGCTTTCGGTAACCGGGTGATACCTCCTCGTAGGTTTAATCTAGGGTTGTAACGCAGTACATGATGTATGGGTGCTCGTGCAGATCAGCTGTGTGTATAGCAGAGAGGATTCAATGTCTTACGACAAGGAATGCCGCCACACAAAGTTATAATTTTTATATAGTTGTCTGAAGTATGTGACAACTCTTCATACTATACCTGTTCAATGGATAATATCGCGAGACATTATACTGGGCTTGATGAATTATTTATATATACGCCTGAAAATCAGCCCAACATTGTTAGATCTGCACATTGGTAGTTCCCTCTCCGGGATTCGAACCATCACTGTTGTGACATCTATGGCAACACCGCCTGCACTACGCCCAGCGCCCAGGACCACGCGGCTACCTAGGCTATAAAATATAGCTTTCGGTAACCGGGTGATACCTCCTATATTGATATATATAGATCAATATATATTGTCTCGTGTATAGATGAATATATCTACCAATAAAAAATCCAACATAGTTGGTATCACAGTTATATTACACACGTACTTTCATGTTTATAAAACAATCTTCAGGTGTAACTGTATGAACAGCGTAGCGAATCTATGCTACAGTAGTTAGGAACGTAACGTCACAGTATAATTTAAGGGAGATAAACGTTATTTTAAACAAAAATAAATACTTATAAAAATATTACGGAAACACAGAGCGTCACACAATTATACAATTGAAAACGAATATTTTGCGTTAAGTCTCGATTTAAATTTGGAAATAAAGTATTTTTCTTTCATTTCACGTTTAATGTCACATTCAACGTTCAATTTGTAAAAATATATATACGTCTGAAAATCAGCCCAACATTGTTGGATCTGCACATTGGTAGTTCCCTCTCCCGGATTCGAACCATCACTGTTGTGACATCTATGGCAACACCTCCTGCACTGTGTCCAGCGCCCTAGACCACGCGGTTACCTAGGCTATATATATATATATATATATATATGATGGAAAGAAAAAGCATATTGATAAGCTTTCACTATATTGATGATGTTATTTCACTCAAACTAATCTATATTACAATGACTATTTGAAGATTGCATAACTGAGAGTTACAAAACAACGGAAGTAGAATACCGAAGGAACAAAGCACAACATTACATCAATCAAAGTCCAGAGACAAGTCAAACGCAAGAATACCAGAAGACGGAGACCAAAGACGCCATACGCCGACAAAACACACTAACTGCATAAACACAACACTAAAAACTAAAGCACTAACATTGTGAACTCTAAAAAAACAGAGTGACATCAGGTGCTCCGGAAGGGTAATCATGCCCTGCTCTGTATACGGAACCCGCAACACTGTCAGTAGGTCCATCCATCGTAAAATAAGAGTCGGTAATGTGAAATTCGGGAAGACGTGAATCTAGCTGAAAATGTCCATTTTCATTTATGATACATTGTACCGACATTTCATACATGTATCTATCTATGATGTCGTGACAGCCATAAAGTTTCTGAATGGACGAAACAGCATTTTTTGTGACGGTGCTTTTGCTCTTTCCACAAAGTCACTGTATGAACCATAAGCTCTAAAGTAATACTTCAATTGTGAAATATATACTCCATATGCCGGGAACCTATTCTTTAAATACAGAATTTAACTGCTTCTTTTCTTTAAATGCTTCGTTGCAGTTTGTTTATGGTTTTAAAACAATATCTGAAAACGGGACACCTAAAGATTGTTTCAAGTGACGGGGTGTTTCAACAACACATGATTAATTACCACGGATTCTTTTTTTAACATCTTTTACAGCTTTGCAAAAAATACACTAAAACGCAATACATGTTTAATTTACAAATGAACGAATAATATTCTCTTCCGCTAACAAAATTTGTCAAAAGCCGAAAAAACTCCGATTGTGAATTGTGACAAAACTTGGGCAAACTTTTTACTTTTGAATGATAAATTAAAAAAAAAGGGTGGGTTCATTATCTCGAATGCGCACGAATTATGGAAAGTCCCGCTTTTATGAAGTAACTTTAATGCGTTCCTGCCTGATATTTGTTGGTAATTATATACATTTGACATAGACAAACAACATATAACTGTACAACAGTTTACAAAAAGAAAATCTTTCAAACAACGACAGTGGTTCAACTGATATTATCAAAAAACAAAAACAAAATCGTTGCTAGACAACGTCAGCCCGCGAATTTGTGGCCAATTTAAGGCGACGCCTCGATAATCGGGTAAACATTACCACGCTTATATTCACATTATTATCTTCCAAGTAACTGTACTTATGTTCTGAACGTCATTATAAAAATAAATAATAGCACTTTAGCTGAACAAACCATACTGCTTGAGCGTTTTTACCATCACACTTGAGGGAATACCGTCAAACTTAAGCGTATCATCGAGGTTTAGGGTCTTGCAAATATTGAAAAACTGAAATGTAATACTAAGTTATAAGAAAAACAATCATTAAGACATTTTTTTCATGTACATTAATTTTATGATCCTAAATTCGTTCGTTGTAATCACAATCACAATGAAACCCCTATCTAAACTCCTTACCACTTTACTGACTGCAGTTAGAGATTGTCTAAAAAGCTACTTCGAAAAAGCCTATTCCACGAGCGGCGTTAATCAGATGTGGATTCTTAAAAAATTCCAAAGATCTCCTTGAACAGCTCTCCTCAAACAGTCTCGCATACTGCAATAGCATTCAACTTTTGATTTTTCTACCCTTTATACAACTCTTCCCCATAATAAACTTAAAACAGTAATTTCCGATCTGATACATCAATGTTTCTGTACCAAAAACGGAGAACGCAGTTATTCCTATCTGGAAATAGGAAAAGATAAAACATATTTTGTAAAGAACCACACTGAGTCAAACAAGAAATACAGTGAAAATGACATGATTAAGATGCTTGAATTTTTGATCGACAACATTTTTGTTGAATGTGGAGGCCGTGTTTTTCAACAGACAATAGGGATTCCTATGGGAACAAATTGTGCGCCACTTTTAGCTGACCTTTTCCTTTTTTCGTATGAAGCAAAGTTTTTACAAGGACTGATACAACAGAAACAAAAACAACTAGCCCAGACTTTTAATTTCAGCTTCAGATATAAAGACGATGTACTTTCTCTTAATAACCCAAGATTTAAAGAACATTTACATCGTATCTACCCCGATGAACTTGAAATTAAAGAGACAACCGATACACCCGATTCTGCTTCATACCTTGACCTTTTGTTATATATTGACGAACATGGACGTCTAGATCTAGATTATATGACAAACGTGATGATTTTGACTTTCCAATTGTGAACTTTCCCTTTCTCTGCAGCAATATACCTGCATCTCCAGCATATGGAGTATATATCTCACAATTAATTCGTAAAGGGAGCGTGCAGTACATACAGTGACTTTGTGGAAAAGGCAAAAGCACTGTCACAAAAACTGCTGAGTCAGGGATATGTTCAGCCTTTGTTACTTTCGTCCCTTCAGAAATTCTATGGCCGTCACCATGACATCAGAGATAGATATGAAATGTCAGTGTCACAAATAAAAACTGACATTTTCAGCTAGATTCGCGTCTTCCCGGATTTGACATTACCGGTTTTGACTATACCCTGGATTGACCCACTGACAGTGTGACGGGTGCTGTGCACAGAGCAGGACATGCTTACCCTTCCGGAGCACCTGATGTCACTCTTGTTTATTGAGAGTTCACACTGTTAGTGCTTTAGCTTTTTGTGTTGTATATGTAATGTTTGTGTGTTTTGTGGGCATGTGGTGTCTTTGGTCTTCCGTCTTTTGGTGTTCTTATGCTTTTGCTTTGTCTCTGGACTTTGATTTGTGTAATCTTGTGCTTAGTTCCTTCGGTATTCTACTGCCGTTCATTAAGATTATATATTATTTCCATTGCATTTTACACATGTTACATGTGCATGCTAAATCTTGGTAAATAATAGAAAGATAGAGGGGCGGTATATATTATAATAAACCATTAGACCATTTCATGAAGAAAAAGATGCAATAGAGATTTGAAAGCATAGCTAGCTGTGATTGGTTTAAAATATAAATATGTAATATGTAAATTGCGTGTTTTATCTTAAACTTCTGTAACATGGTAATGTTTATGAAATAGGGTATTCTTTTAATTATTTCTCTGCCATATACGGGAATGTTAATTTCAATGGCTATTTTTTTCTGGTGATTTTGTGCGAAATTGACGGTGGTCACTTAAAACCGAAATTTCAAAATTAAGATGAGAAAAGCAATGGGAACCCCCTGCTTTTTTTATTATTTTTTTATTATTTATTTTTTTTATTATTTATTTTTTTTCCAAAAGTTTTGTCAGGTGATGAACTTCAGTAATTAAAAATGTCTGGGTTGAAAATTAATTTGTTGAATTCTGTAGACAAAGATTCGTTAATATTGTCGCCTCTGGGAAAATTAATGACAAATTGTGACCTATAGGACTGCGCACATTATTATTGTATTTATTTTAGAAAAATAGTAGTTTTGTAGTGCCTTTAAAAAGGTCACGTATTGATTTGCCAAGGATTTTGATTGGTTAAATAGACCCTTTGCAGTCTGTTTAGATAACTAAATACCGAAGTTACTGTGAATTTAATTTCTGCCTATGCGTTAAATGGAGTTTAAATTCCTTGAGATATGCTAAGCGAAGCTGCGGAACCGTAGCTTTATATGTCCTTTTATTTTATTTTTGATTGGCGGACAATAGAATTGTGTCGCAAGTTTCAGGGAGTTTTTCGACAACTGGACGCCAAGTGGGGGCAGTCTCATATATGTATTTTGTTTCTTTAAATGTTTATCCACAACCTAGCATATTCATTTTCCAATAAATAATCATTTCCTGCTCATTATCATAACAAACGTCATACAACATAAAACATTGGGACCGAGACTTGATCTGGCATTTATTGCCGCCTCTCAAAATTTCACATGACGGCGATATTCACAATGGCCACAAAAGTAATTTTTTTCCTTTAAAATAGAAAATTATGTCTCACCTTGCATAATTAATTGTTGTAAGTATTAGAAAATGTCGGAAGAAAAAATGAACACACTTCGGTACGCGTACTTGGCGTCCAATTGTCAAAAAACTCCCAGAAACGTATGACACAATTCGTGTCGGAAGAGTAGCAAGTTTTATATAGGGGAAAGTCGGTAGCTCTTTGGTCTGCAACTATCAAAAAATCGGCACAAGGACCATAAGAGCAACGGTTCCGCAGGTATGTTTAGCAACACTATTCTATCTATACTTGTCTGGGTATTTAAATGTTAGTCGATACAATGATAATATTTTTCAGAGAAAACTTGGTAGCTTTATTACTGAAATGAGAAATCAGTTTTTAACACTGTAAATATGTGGTCATTAACAGACAGTGTACTGCTATTAAATGGCTGTTGCTGAAATGGCCGGATTAAATAAATCTGAATACTACATAAGTTTTGATTTTCCAAAATGAATACTGATATACAGATGGTCACCTTTCTATCTACAGCAAACAAAAAAATACAATCCAAGGTCTATTGTGCGGTTATGCAGATGTAAATTTGGATTCTATTGGCTGATTAGCCACCTGCGAAATAACCATGTCCACCATACACAATAAGAAAATCAATAATCGCAATTATGTAGTAATTTGACCTAAATCAAAGCGTCTTATACATATCAGGTATCATTCACATGCAGTAGGCTAGGATAAATAAACATTGAAGTAATTTAAACATATCTATTTTAATTCTGCAAAATGTACAGTAGTTTCAACCTGGAAACTTGATTCGGAAATAAAAATAAATAGGATCAAATAATACAACGAAACTTAGAATTAACTGAAAATTAAAGTCAAAATTACATGAAATAAAAAGTATTTTAATTCCTACTAAAACTGTCTCCTAAACTAAACTGAACCATATGTGAACTGTATATGGGAAAAAATTATTCTCTGCCTGACAAGATTAATCTTTTTTATATACAAAAGTAACAGAGCAGTTGTTGAAAAATTGTGGACAGAGAGTAGTGCGATTTATATTTACGGAATTCTCTGTAAAGTCATTGAAAAGCTCGTTTAGCTTTACACCTTGCAAAGATTCATTAAACATTTGTGTATTGTTTCCATGTGGATTACAACTTCAATTCTTTCGTTTAAATGCGGTGCACGGCAGCGGTCCAGTAAACGGCAAAGACTGTGCTTTGTATTCATTTGCAGATACATATAGAGAACTCTGTCCCTCTGTATTAGTAATACAATTACTGTCTTCTACTGTAGAAATGTTGGGTAAAGGAAGTAAATTAGGCGGAGGGGCAAGTGGCAACGTTGAACTAGATGTCGCACTAGAAGGTAGAGCTAAAGCTATAGAATGTTCAGTGATACTCGTCGTAAACGTCTGTCCCATACGGATCTAATCATCATTATCAACTCCCTGGAACATAGAAAGTAACGCTACGGACTTGTGTCCGGTTACGGTCATTATCTGGGCATCACAATATGAGGGTTTTTTTTGCCAAAACAGTTGCCCCAGTAGCTCTAATTGAATGATTTTTGTAGATTTCAGACAAAATGCATTTTTTACTTGAAAATGTCATGAAGCTTGCTAAAGTTTTCTCGCCAACTGGAATGTTATAATACCATGAATGATCCTCCTCAAGAAATTGCTCTTTAGGTCTCTGCCATAGTTTGTCACACGATGGATTAAATTTTCGAATGAAAACACGGGACAATACTTAGAACCGGGGTTTTGTGGCACTATTCCTGAAGTTTTTTCCTTGTCACTTATCCAATGCTTTTTTGTCAGTTCGTCCAATGTTTTGACAACGTATTTAAGGCCAGTTTTAGAGTCTGTTTTTACAGCAAATATCGATTTTGTCATCTGTAGCATATTTTCCATACCTCGTCGACAAAAATATAAACGGATATCAAATTGGACTTCATTTTGAAGTCAAAATGGTGTCTTAGGAGAAAGATATTTTGAACTATAGACCTTTCTTCTTTCGGCTTCGTTTATAGACGGATAATGTTCGACGACTCCTCACCCCATGCGTTTTAGTTCTGCCATAGCTGCTCTAAAATTTACCCTTGATGTAGCAAAGCTTTCATCCTTCACATCCTTCACAATGTCGAATCTTTTATTGTTTGGTGGTCCCTTTAACATGTTTAAGTATCTGTTTAATGAATATCTCAAGCACTGTAGTGAATTTGTTTTATAATATGTCCCATCAGATTTCCGCACATCCATATATAAATTGGGCCAACGCTTCATCTAACTTTAATGTGTCGTAACTCTCGAATGCTGTGTCCATTTTCTTCTCTTTTAAGTACTCCTTAAATATTTTAGCAGCTGCAATGTCCTGTTTTAAGGTTTTATCTGCGTTCATCTTTAAGGATGGTCACTCTTCAAGTTCATAGTATCAAGGTTTTGAAATTGGTTTGTTTATCTATTAGAATATCCATCATACATCATGTTAAGCAAAAAATATTGATAGGGCAGTGTGCCCACTTTTTGAGATTCAGGTGCCTGAAAATTTCGCGGGAAACCGAACTCCTCTAGATCTTTCATTCACTTTGCATTAAAGCAATTGACCTTTGAAATACAATGAAGATATATCAAGAATTTCATCAAATTTTGTCAAAAGTTTATTCAAGATGTAAACAAACATATCCTGAAAAGAAAAGTGGGGGTCAATGTGCAAAATTTTCTAAAGCATCAAGATGGATAAAATATGAGAATTCCGAAAGTCAGAGACAGTTTCAAAGCTGAGGAGTGACCATCCTTAAACGTTTTGTTTAATATCTTCCTCAAACGTCGTTTAGTTGGCTCCATCTTTACAGTTACGAAAAATCAATATATCATTCGGTTGTGTATTGTTCAGGTTACGCGGCACATGGGCGGAGCTAAGGTAGTGGAATAGTGTATTGAAATGTAGGTCAATTTGTAATTAACGTTTTCTTCGTTAAAAGCAAACAATTGTTAGCATAACCGCACAAAAGTGTTATCATGCATTGAACCATGACGGACGTTCAACGATTTTCTACACTATCTTAATAATCATATTAGTCGGTTCAATGCATGATAATTTATATTATCCTTCTTAAACATTTGCAAGTTCTAGCCATACTTGGTGCTGCGCACGACCTTTCATATCATGTTTCTTTTTGGGTTGTGGTAAATGCATAAATGGTTGTGGCTTGTGATTGTATCTTGACTTTATATGAAAAAGAAGGGAAACGGGGTAAATGTCAAGGAGACAACATCCCATATCCAGGTTAAAACGACCAAAAACAAAGCATTTAGGGGTCACCGTACGGTCTTAAACACCGTGAGGAACCTCACACCATATAGCAAGCCCTAAATGGCCCCCAAAAGGTAAAAAAGTGGATAAATCAATGGAAACAAACCACATCCAATAACCCAAATATTAAGAAACTAAAATTTTTAATAATTTATAATTCTTTTTTGTCATATATTTGTAACTCATAACAAATACATACATTTTTCTAGGACTATCATGGAGGTCTCTTGAAACGAAACGATCTTGTCACGTATCCAGCCGAGCTTGACCTTTATCCTTTCTGTACAGTTGCAATGGTAATTTTATGTAGTGTTTAAGTTGTATATAAATATGACATGAAAATGTATTTAAAGATGTAGGTTCACCTGATGCCAAATTGGTTCTTTTTTTTTAATTCCGTGGAATAACAATAATTTTGAGATTTTCCAGTTCAAATTTTGTACTACAAGGGTAACAGATGAAGCGACAGTAAAAACACTAAATAAATAGCACCAACAACACAATTATTAATATGTGTGTGAAAAAAAATATTAGCATATTGATTTTTTACTTTGTTAAACATAAGTTCCGCTTTTCCGAATGCTGCATAAGTGGTTACTTTCATGAAGACCTAATTTTCGCTTTATTCGTGGTCAATCTTGGAATCATGAATATTTCCATCAGCGAAAAAAGAATGGAAATTACAAGAAACAGACGAAAAAAAGTTTAATCGCGCAACCTGCGACCCACGAAAACTTAGTAAAGCTAACAATGATTCTAAATACTGCCCATTTCTCGATCTAACTATCATCGTTGACTCTGGAAAAATTAAAACTAAAATTTATGATAAAAGGGATGATTTTGATTTCACCATTACTAGCTTCCCTTTTCTTGACGGCGACGTTCCTGTAGCTCCATTATACGGGGTGTATATATCTCAACTGGTACGATTCGCACGCGTCTGTTCTACTCTTGACGACTTTAATGAACGTAACCTTACTATCACATCCAAACTTTTAGAACAAGGTTACAGATTTCATAAATTGATAAACACATTTAAGAAGTTTCATAGAAGATATGAACATTTGATATCTAAATATAATGCGACTCGCAAACAGCTTATTACTAAGTGTATTTCTCATCCTCGTTTTTACCGAAATGTTGTTAAAAAATGTCAAAAACTGATAAAAAAATCCAGAAAAACTGGGACGTAACTTACAGTCTTTACGTAATAGAGGATATTGACCGGATATTATTCATGATTCAGTTAAACTGGCTTTGGGATCAAATGACCTGAAGATTTTACAATTATACTGGCCTCTCACTGATACTGCCGATGTCTCCTGAAATCCATGACGATTCTTTACCAAACACTTCGGGAAGTTTTGAATTTGATTAATATTCCGGCAGTTTAGCGGCGAGCACTCCCTGACCCATCTTTCTAAATTACGTTTTATGTTTTCTTTTATTCTTTCCTTTTCAAGATTGGGTTCTTGGAGCTAGTGGTCTACCTGTATTGGGTTTTATATGTATGTTTATTATACTATAGGGAAACGTAATAGAGAAAGGGGAGGTTTGGGTACCCATAAAACGGTTTAACCCTACCGCTAGCTGTCGTTAGTGCCGGTACCAAGTCCGGCTATCCCGAGTTCCTATCGTTTTTTATGTTTGTCATTTGTCATTTTATTGTTTTGCGTGTGCAGTTCCCTGGTGGATTGTGGCATATGATTGTAATGTTCGGCTATTGTAAGTGTTTCCTGTTATCTTTGCTTCTTTATTATACGGTTTCTGACACTATTTCTATCTATGGTCATGATGTCTTTGTTTTATATGTTTTTGTATGCAAATGTATCAACTGAATCTTAATTGGTACATTTGTGTGAGCTCTTGGATATCTTGTTGGAAGACAAATGATGCAAATTACCTTCCATATTTTTCATCATTACATGTAGAATGATTTGTTCTCATGTTTACTTTTCTCAAAAAAAGAAATATTTGTTGTTTTGATGCCCAACGTATATATGCGTTTCATATTTACATGTTCTTGTAATTGTTACGACATACGCCAAACTTTCTTAGCGTGTACGTGTTCAAAATGTTTTCCGAAGTCGCGTTATGTATTTTTGTATTTGAAGCAGGTATTTAAATCGTTATGACAGCTTGAAATATGTTAATGTTTCATTTAACAATCCTACACGATTTTATTTACAGAAATTACATAGAGACACAAAACTTCAGTATACACTATTTGGAGTTGTCGCTCATTCCGGTTCGATTAATAGTGGGCATTATGTTGCATATATCAAAACATCAGGACGATCAAAAGCTGCATGGTATGATGAAATATCTAATAGATCTCTAAATGATTCAGCAAGACCAAAACAAGAAATCGAATCTTTTCTTGAAGGTAAAGGCTTTAAGCAGTCATCAGATTGCTGTGATGAGTCGTCTACTTGGTTTTATATAAGTGATGAATATGTTAATGAATGCAGTGAAAAGGAAGTATTAAACAATTCAAATGCGTATGTTTTGATGTATGAAAGATTGTAACAGAAAAAAATACAGTGGCATTTCTGGTCACCACATCCGGTTCATTTTCATGTTACAAATGACCATCGAATCATGCCAGATTACAACCTACTATGTAAATTTTGTTTTTAGCAAATTCATTTAATTACAAAAACAGGAAATGTATGTAATGATAAAAACCGCACAGATATACCTGAAATAAACTTTTGAATGTATCACATGCAATATTGACTTTGCAATCAGAAAATAAACCTTTATTTAGATTATAATTGATGAAGATGATACATATATGAGATACATACTTGTATGTCAAAAAGATAATAAAAATTAAAAATACTGGTTTGCATCTATTCGTTTTGACTGTCTTTAAAAGAACAGGTGGTGCGGGAGTATTCCACCGTCTTGTTTTCATGTTTCATGCTTTGATAGGTACTTTTCATTAAAGAAATATGCAAGCATTTTAAAATTTGGAAAAATCTTTAAAATATTTCGGTTAAAAAACAAAACAGTCTTATTTCTCTTAGTCTATCATTCATTTTAGACGAAAAATTCTAAATAGTATTTATACGGTAAGATTCTTTGAAATGAAAATTTAAATAAGGGAGGTAATTTCAAAAAATATTTTACAAAGAAATCAATATGAAAATTTTGATTTGGGGAAATAATTACATAATAATGTCCATGACACCCATTTTTCTTTTTGTTTTTAGAAAGTTCGATGCACGAGCTAGCAATATATAAAATAAATCGAAATTCTCATGGATATAATTTGAATAATTTTGAAACCAGAGGCTCCCAGGAGCCTGTATCGCTCACATGGCTTTTAGTTGCCACAATCAAGGTTACTTTGTAAGTTATACAGTTGATCTTCAGTCTCTCAAACTTTCGTTGCTCGAACACCACTAATATCTTGAACAATATTTAAAGTCTAGTCACGTTTTACTATATTTCTTTGTTGGGCTTTTTTGACAAAGAAACATTCTTGCTAAGGACCACTTTCGACACTAGTTTTGAAGTCGAGACGTCATTTTGTAAATGGTGGTCAACGAACAATTTTCAACATCGGTTTTGAAGTCGCAACATCAATGTCTATTGGGAAACCAAATTTCATCGAAATTGGATAATGTTGAATTTTCCCGCCTTTTTGGCAGCCATTTTGAAAATGGCCGTCAGCAAACAATTTTCTCAACATAAGTTTTGAAGTTGCGACATCAATACAGTCGAACCCCGTTATGTCGAACTCGGTTGTCTCGAAATCTCGGATGTGTCGAAGTAAATGGTCGGTCCCGGAAAAAACCCCCTTTGATTAATGCATTTTTACCTCTGATAACTCGAACTCGGATTATTCGAATTCTCGGATAACTCGAATATAAATTGTTGTCCCGTGAAAAATTTATAATGCAAATGTACCCTGATGTGTCGATGTTGAGATCAAATTGCATAATCGTATCTAATATGTTTACCAATTTATAAAAACAAGTAGTATATGAATGTTTTATTTAATAAAATCATGTTTTTTTCTATATTCTTTATTGTCGTATCTCTGATTCTGTGTGTGGCCATCGACCTGGTAATACACATCGAACGGCATGACTGCCAATCTCTGTTGTACAAGGAAACATATGTAAATCTTAAACTCGGATGTCTCGAACCTCGGATAACTCGAACCATTTTGTATGGTCCCTTCGACTTCGACTTATCGAGGTTCGACTGTACCTATTTGGAAACCAAATTTCATTAACATCGGACAACATTGAATTTTCCCGCCTTTTTGGCAGCCATTTGAAAATTGCAGTCAACAAACAATTTTAAACACCGGTTTTGAAGTAGTGACATCAATATCCACTTGGATACCAAATTTCATTGAAATCCGACAATGTTGAATTTTCCCGCCTTTTTTGGCGAGTATTTTGAAAATGAGGTCAACGCACAATTTTTAACATCAATTTTGAAGTTGCGACATCAATACCTTTTTGGAAACCAAATTTCATTGAAATCGGACAATGTTGAATTTTACCGCCTTTTTTGGCAGCCATTTTGAAAATGGCGGTCTACGAACAATTTTTAAAATCAGTTTTGAATTGGCGTCATTCATACGTGTTTTGAAACCAAATTTCATTAAAATCGGACAATGTTGAATTTTCCCGGCTTTTTGTTTTGGCGGCCATTTTAAAAATGGCGGTCAACAAACAATTTCTACACCGGTTTTGAAGTCGCAACATGAATATCTATTTGGAAACCAAATTTCGAAATCGGACAATGTTGAATTTTACCGCCTTTTTTGGCGGCCATTTTGAAAATGGCGGCCAACGAACTATTTTCAACACCAGTTTTGAAGTCGCCACAGCATGGCAAACATTTCATCATTTACAGCTAATCTTCATCTTCTATAATTTTGGAAATAAAAGACAAAAAATACGAAAATTTTTTAAATTCCGTGAAAAAAATGGTGTGTAGATCTTGATATGCTGAACATTTTGCAATTTACACTTGACCTTTATCTGTTATACTTTTTGAAATGAAAAATAAAAGATACAAAATTTTGAAAATTTTACGGAAAAAGGGCTATAACTCCGAGATGGGTTTCAGATTTTCTTCAAAATGGCACAGTGGGTAGATCTCACCATGTTGATCATTTTTACCCATGTCAGATTTTTTATATCTGTAACGGTTTTCGAGTTATTAGCCAAAAACTGCAATATACCCCTATGTTCTATTTTTAGCAATGGCGACCATGTTGTATGACCAGCCGACTAATCGAACACAATTTTGAGAAGCCATACCTTGGTGATGATTCAAGTCAAGTTTTGTACATTTGGCCCAGCAGTTTCAGAGGAGAAGATTTTTGAAATTGTTGACGGACGGACGGACGACAGAAGACGGTCGCATAGTGATGACAAAAGCTCACATGGCCTTTTAGGCTAGGTGAGCTAAAAATGATAATGTTCCTTTACATTTCAACTAAAATTTCTACTTTTTCGGTGAAAGATTGTGAGCTTATTAGGTCTGTGACCCCCATTTTTTAGTCTATTTTTTGGAAGTTTAATTATGCAAACTATTGAAAATTCTGAGGAATTTTACTTAGCCCCCAGAACCACCTTAAAATTGTTATCGTTAGAAAGTTATGCAATAATCTAAAAAAAGGGGATTTCAACGACTACTCGAGTTACTGTCGAAAGAATTGAGTATCGAATATCACATCTGTATTTTAATTGTCGATTAAAAGTTCAAAATATAAACAACCTGAAGAACAAAATAAAAGCGTTGTTCTTTTTGCTGAATCACGCCCTGTTTTTGTAGGAATTTAGTTACTTGTACATTTACTCCATATCCCTTTCTTTGTTCAATGAATCATGTACATTTATTTCATTTTTCTTTATTTGTTCAGAGAACCATGTATATTTACTTCATATCTTTTTATATGTTCATTGAACCAAGTACATTTACTCCACGTCTCTTTATTTGTTCATTGCGAAATGTATTTTTAATTCATATATTTAAATTTGTCCATAACGTCATGTACATTTTTTCCATATCCCTTTATTTGTTCATTGAACCATGTACATTTTGTCCTGTTCCTTTATTTGTTCACCACACCATATCAGTTTATTTGTTAATGAAGTAATGTATATTTTCTAATATCCTTTTCAATTGTTCAATGAACAATGAAAATTTACTCCAAATCCTTTTATTTGTTTATTGAACCATATATATTTACTTGATATCCCTTTATTTGTTCATAACCACATGTAAGTTTACTCAATATCCCTTTATGTGTTCATTACTCCATGTACTCGATATTCTTTTATTTGCTCATAATACCATGTACATTAACTCAAAATCCCTTTATTTTTTCATAACCCTCCATATTTTGTTTATTGAACCAAATACATTTTCTCAATATATTTTTACTTGTTCAAAGTCCAATGTAAATGAACATTTTCTCCACAGCCCATGTTCATTTCCTCCATATCCTTTTATTTGTTCATTACCCCATGTAAATTTACTCCATATCCCTTTATTTGTTCATTACCCCATGTGCATTTATTCCACATCCTTTTATTTGTCCATTACCCCTTTAAATTTTCTCCATATCCTTTTATTTGTTCATTACCCCATGTACATTTTATCCACATGCCTTTATTTGTCCATTACCCCCTTTAAATTTTCTCCATATCCTTTTATTTGTTCATTACCAAATGAATATTCGCTCCATATTACTTTATTTGTTCATTACTCCATGTTTTTTTACTCCATATCCCTTTATTTATGTATTACAAAATGTAGCCCCATTTACATTTATTTTAAATCCCTTGTACATTTTCTCAATATCCCTTTATTTGTTCATTTACCCATGAAAATTTTATCCATATCCCTTTATTTGTTCATTACTCCATGTACATTTTATCCATATCCCTTTATTTGTTTATTACGCCATGGGTATTTTCTCCATATCCCGTTATTTGTTCCTTACCCCAAGTACATTTTATCCATACCCCTAATTTGTTCAATTTCCCAAGTACATTTTATTCATATCCCGTTATTTGTTCGTTACGCCATGTACATTTTATCCATATCCCTTAAGTTGTTCATTTACCCATGTACATTTTATTCATATTATTTCATTTGTTCATTACTCCATAAACATTTTATCCATATCCCTTTATTTGTTCATTACTCCATGTACATTTTATCCATATCCCTTTATTTGTTCATATACCCACGTACATTTTATCCATATCCCTTTGTTTGCTCATTACTCCATGTACATTTTATCCATATCGATTTATTTGTTCGTTACTCAATGTACATTTTATCCATATCCCTTTATTTGTTCATTACTCCATGTACATTTTATCCATATCCCTTTATTTGTTCATTACGCCATGTGTTTTTTCTACATATCCCGTTATTTGTTCATTACCCCATGTATATTTTATCCATACTCCTGATTTGTACAATTTCCCATGTACATTTTATCCATATCCCTTTATTTGTTAATTACCCCATGTGCATTTATTCCACATCCCTTAATTTGTCCATTACCCCTTTAAATTTTATCCATATCCTTTTATTTGTTCATTACCCCATGTACATTTTATCCATATGCCTTTATTTGTCCATTACCCCTTTAAATTTTCTCCATATCCTTTTATTTGTGCATTACCCAATGAACATGTGCTCCATATTACTTTATTTGTTCATTACTCCATGTTTTTTTACTCCATATCCCTTTATTTGTGCATTAACCCCATTTACATTTATTTCAAATCCCTTGTACATTTTCTCAATATCCCTTTATTTGTTCATTTACCCATGAACATTTTATCCATATCCCTTTATTTTTTTCATTACTCCATGTGTATTTTCTCCATATCCCGTTATTTGTTCATTACCCAATGTACATTTTAGCTATACCCCTAATTTGTTCAATTTCCTAAGTACATTTTATTCATACCCCTTTATATGTTCATTACGCCATATACATTTTATACATATCCCTTTATTTGTTCATTCAGCCATGTAAATTTTATCCATATTCCTTCATTTGTTCATTACTCCATGTACACTTTATCCATATCCCTTTTTTTGTTCATTACTCCATGTACATTTTAATCCATATCCCTTTGTTTGCTCTTTACTCCATGTACATTTTATCCATATCCCTTTATTTGTTATTTACTCAATGTACATTTTATCTATATCTCTTTATTTGTTCGTTACTCCATGTACATTTTATCCATATCCCTTTATTTGTTCATTACTCCATGTACATTTTCTCCATATCCCTTTATTTGCTCATTACGCCATGTGTATTTTCTCCATATCCCGTTATTTGTTCATTACCCTATGTACATTTAATCCATACCCCTAATTATTACAATTTCCCATGTACATTTTATCCATATCCCTTTATTTGTTCATTACCCCATGTAAATTTACTCCACATCCCTTTATTTGTTTATTACCCCATGTGCATTTATTCCAAATCCCTTTATTTCAACATTACCCCTTTAAATTTTCTCCATATACTTTTATTTCTTTATAACCCCATGTACATTTTATCCATATGCCTTTATTTGTCCATTACGCCTTTAAATTTTCTCCATATCCTTTTATTTGTTCATTACCCAATGAACATTTGCTCTATATTACTTTATTTATTCATTACTCCATGTTTCTTTGCTCCATATCCCTTTATTTGTGCATTAACCCCATTTACATTTATTTCCTATCCCATGTACATTTTCTCAATATCCCTTTATTTGTTCATTTACCGATGAACATTTTATTGATATCCCTTAATTTGTTCATTACTCCATGTACATTTTATCCATATCCCTTTATTTGTTCATTACCCCATGTACATTTTATCTATACCCCTAATTTGTTCAATTTCGCAAGTACATTTTATTCATACCCCTTTATATGTTCATTACGCCATGTACATTTTATACATATCCCTTTATTTGTTCATTTACCCATGTACATTTTATCCACATTCCTTCATTTGTTCATTACTCAATGTACATTTTATCCATATCCCTTTAATTGTTAATTACTCCCTGTATATTTTATACATATCCCTTTATGTGTTCATTACTCCATGTACTCGATATTCTTTTATTTGCTCATAATACCATGTACATTAACTCAAAATCCTTTTATTTGTTCATAACCCCTCCATATTTTGTTTATTGAACCAAATACATTTTCTCAATATCTTTTTACTTGTTTAAAATCCAATGTAAAAGTACATTTTCTCCACAGCCCATGTCCATTTTCTCCATATCCCTTTATTTGTTCATTACCCCATGTAAATTTACTCCATATCCCTTTATTTCTTCATTACCCCATGTGCATTTATTGCACATCTTTTTATTTGTCCATTACCCCTTTAAATTTTCTCCATATCCTTTTATTTGTTCATTACCCCATTTACATTTCATCCATATCCCTTTATTTGTACATTACCCCCTTTAAATTTTCTCCATATCCTTTTATTTGTTCATTACCTAATGAATATTTGCTCCATATTACTTTATTTGTTCATTACTCCATGTTTTTTTTACTCCATATCCCTTTATTTGTGCATTAACCCCATTTACATTTATTTCAATCCCATGTACATTTTCTCAATATCCCTTTATTTGTTCATTAACCCATGAAAATTTTATCCATATCCCTTTATTTGTTCATTACTCCATGTACATTTTATCCATATCCCCTTCTTTGTTCATTACGCCATGTGTATTTTCTCCATATCCCGTTATTTCTTCACTACCCCATGTACATTTTATACATACCCCTAATTTGTTCCATTTACCAAGTACATTTTATTCATATCCCGTTATTTGTTCGTTACGCAATGTACATTTTATCCATATCCCTTTAGTTGTTCATTTACCCATGTACATTTTATCCATATTATTTAATTTGTTCATTACTCCATATACATTTTATACATATCCCTTTATTTGTTCATTACTCCATGTACATTTTATCCATATCCCTTTATTTGTTCATATACCCACGTACATTTTATCCATATCCCTTTCTTTGCTCAATACTCCATGTACATTTTATCCATATCGATTTATTTGTTCATTACTCCATGTACATTTTATCCATATTCCTTTATTTGTTCATTTCTCCATGTACATTTTATCAATATCCCTTTGTTTGCTCATTACTCCATGAACATTTCATCCATATCGATTTATTTGTTCGTTACTCCATGTACATTTTATCCATATCCCTTTATTTGTTCATTACTCCATGTACATTTTATCCATATCCCTTTATTTGTTCATTACGCCATGTGTATTTTCTCCATATCCCGTCATTTGTTCATTACCCCATGTACATTTTATCCATACCCCCAATTTGTACAATTTCCCATGTACATTTTATCCATGTCCCTTTATGTGTACATTACCCCATGTAAATTTACCTCTTATCGCTTTATTTGTTCATTACCTCATGTGCATTTATTCTACATCCCTTAATTTGTCCATTTCCCCTTTAAATTTTATCCATACCCTTTTGTTTGTTCATTACCCAATGAACGTTTTATCCATATACCTTTATTTGTCCATTACCCCTTTAAATTTTCTCCATATCCTTTTATTTGTGCATTACCCAATGAATATTTGCTCCATATTACTTTATTTGTTCATTACTCCGTGTTTTTTTTACTCCATATCCCTTTATTTGTGCATTAACCCCATTTACATTTATTTCATATCCCTTGTACATTTTCTCAATATCCCTTTATTTGTTCATTTACCCATTAACATTTTATCCATATTCCTTTATTTGTGCATTACTCCATGTACATTTTATCCATATCCCTTTATTTGTTCATTACGCCATGTGTATTTTCTCCATATCCCGTTATTTGCTCATTACCCCATGTACATTTTATCTATACCCCTAATTTGTTCAATTTCCCAAGTACATTTTATTCATACCCCTTTATATGTTCATTACGCCATGTACATTTTATACATATCCCTTTATTTGTTCATTTACCCATGTACATTTTATCCATATTCTTCATTAGTTCATTACTCCATGTACACTTTATCCATATCCTTTTATTTGTTCATTAATCCATGTACATTTTATCCATATCCCTTTATTTGTTCATTACGCCATGTGTATTTTCTCCATATCCCGTTAGTTGTTCATTACCCCATGTACATTTTATCCATTCCCCTAATTTGTACAATTTCCCACGTACATTTTATCCATATCCCTTTATTTGTTCATTACCCCATGTATATTTACTCCATATCCCTTTATTTGTTCATTACCCCATGTGCATTTATTCCAAATCCCTTTATTTGTCCATTACCCCTTTAAATTTTCTCCATATCTTTTTATTTGTTCATTTACACATGAAAATTTTATCCATATCCCTTTATTTGTTCATTACTCTATGTACATTTTATCCATATCCCTTTATTTGTTCATTACGCCATGTGTATTTTCTCCATTTCCCGTTATTTGTTCCTTACCGCATGTACATCTTATCCATACCCCTTATTTGTTCAATTTCCCAAGTACATTTTATTCATATCCCGTTATTCGTTCGTTACGCCATGTACTTTTTATCCATATCCCTTTAGTTGTTCATTTTCCCATGTACATTTTATCCATATTATTTCATTTGTTCATTACTCCATAAACATTTTATCCATATCCCTTTATTTGTTCATTACTCCATGTACATTTTATTCAAATCCCTGTATTTGTTCATCTACCCACGTACATTTTATCTATATCCCTTTGTTTGCTCATTACTCCATGTACATTTTATCCATACCGATTTATTTGTTCGTTACTCCATGTACATTTTATCCATATCAATTCATTTGTTCATTACCTCATGTACATTTTATCCATATCCCTTTATTTGTTCATTACGGCATGTGTTTTTTCTCCATATCCCGTTATTTGTTCATTACCCCATGTATATTTTATCCATACTCCTGATTTGTACAATTTCCCATGTACATTTTATCCATGTCCCTTTATTTGTTCATTACCCCATGTGCATTTATTCCACATCCCTTAATTTGTCCATTACCCCTTTAAATTTAATCCATATCATTTTATTTGTTCATTACCCCACGTACATTTTATCCATATGCCTTTATTTGTCCATTACCCCTTTAAATTTTCTTCATATCCTTTTATTTGTGCATTACCAAATGAATATGTGCTCCATATTACTTTATTCGTTCATTACTCCATGTTTTTTTACTCCATATCCCCTTATTTGTGCATTAACCCCATTTACATTTATTTCAAATCCCTTGTACATTTTCTCAATATCCCTTTATTTGTCCATTTACCGATGAACATTTTATCCATATCCCTTTATTTGTTCATTACTCCATGTACATTTTATCCATATCCCTTTATTTGTTCATTACGCCATGTGTATTTTCTCCATATCCCGTTATTTGTTCATTACCCTATGTACATTTTATCCATACCCCTAATTTGTACAATTTCCCATGTACATTTTATCCATATCCCTTTATTTGTTCATTACCCAATCTAAATTTTCTCCACATCCCTTCATTTGTTCATTACCCGATGTGCA
>MJUU01002930.1:0-19889 GCA_002080025.1 Modiolus philippinarum | reverse complement strand
ATGTACATTTTATATTTATGTCAGAATGAAATTGATGCCACCTATATTCACTGTTTGGGTTGTATGAAATGAACATTTAGATACACTATGAGATGTAGTAATTCCGTACTGAAGAATAATTGGCTAACATGCTGGCAGACATTCGAAAATCGTGTGAACGTGGACCGCTGTAAACAGACGGCAATGGCGAATAAGAACGACATGACATCGTAAACCAATGAAATGTTATATTCTTATCACAGGGGGGAAACAGTTCAAAATCGGTTAACGGGCAAAAGTCTCTTCCGAGTTAAGAAAAAGAAAAACATGTAAGAATTGTGTATATTGATCGAGTAGCTTCATTATAAATTCATTCCAATTTAAATTTGCAATTCCAATGATTGCAAATTTGGTGCCGCCATTTTTGAGAGCTACAAATGAGTGTAAATTAAATAAATGTGCAGAATTTAATGGGACTTACAGAAATCTTACTAACATAGTTGATATGCTCGCATACTTTTACACAATTGCAATTCAAGAAAACGTGAGAATTTCAAAATCGCATGGGAAACTGCGTTTTCCCATCGGATTTCACTATTTACCATGTGATTTTGAATATATTCCTAAGGGAGAAAAATTGTCTTATGAGATTTTAAAGAAATTCCATGGCAAATAATAATCCCATGGGGAATGATAATCCCATTGGAATAATAAAAGTCCCATTGGAATATTTTAATATCACATTGGAAATGGTAAAATCCCATGGGAAACAGCATTTTCCCGTCGGATTTTGAAATTTCCATGTTTTTTTTTTAAATTGGCACTATGATATAGACTTCTATTCTACTATTTTGTTAATGCCCTTAAACTTCTATTCTTCTATTTTGTTAAGTCCCATGCGATTTCGCGCATTTTGGTTATTCACACTACTTGGTAACTCTCAAAATTGGTGGCACAAGATTTGCAATCACTGGAATTCTAAATTTAAATTGGAATGAGTTTAAAGTTGATTTTGATTGACACGGCTGAGGTCAATGACGACAAACAAAGGGGTTCTGGTATATCTATAGATTTGGAATGAGTGTGGCCTGGAAATGTCAATCAACGTAAGTATGCAATTATGATCATTTTTCATGATCAACTGTGCAGTATCATATATTATTAATTAACTAAGTACATTTAACGCAATGTGTTTAAAACTGCCAATTTAATACGAATGACAGAAAATGCCAACATACCAATATGGATTTTTTTGTAATGTCCTAGCCTAATGAGGGATATCATAGTAACTTGCCTAACTTGGCGCCTGATCACGAGCAAGGACGTCAAAAATAAAAGGTAAAGAAATCTAGGAAAGCAGTTGATCAATGGCTTTTCTCAGAGATAAATAAAGATGCCAATATGACATACATTACGCATTAATACTATATCATGGAAAACATTTTAAATATTGATATTCTGATCTGTTCAAATCGTGTCACATGACGTTTGAGATTTCGCTGGGTCAACCGGTTAGCGTTGGGTCGCATAGGAAGGTTTACCGGTAAAAAAAATCGATATAATATAACAGTTACCACCCTAGATAGTCTGTGACCCAGCGGTTTCTCTTCGAAATTAAGGTTACCATCGACCAATCTCTAATATTACATACTCATTTAAATATCTATAATCTGATTTGTTCAAATCGTGTCACATGACATTTGAGATTTCGCTGGGTCAACCGGCCAGCGTTGGGTCGCATAGGAAGGTCAACCGGTGAACAAGAAAATTCGATATAATAACAGTTACCACCCTAGATAGTGTGCGACCCAGCGGTTTCTCTTCCCTCGAAATTTAGGTCACCCTCGAGCAAGCTCCCGGGTGACCTTAATATCTCGGAAAGAGAAACCGCTGGGTCACACACTAACTAGGGTGGTAATTGTATAGGGTCACCTTACTACCTCGAAGAGAAACCCCTCGGTCACACACTGTCTAGGGTGATTGTATATGCATACATAAAAGTACAAATATTATATTATATTCGGGAATCTTCACATGCTTTTTTATGGAAAATTTTGGTCATTTCGACTTAAGAAACTATCTTGCCTACCATACAATATGCTTACATTCTAAATCGGAAACAGAAGATACCAGAGCACTTCAGTAATCGCTATAGGTGTACTCGGAATTGTAGCTATCAAGCGAAACTATGTTAATGCGAAGGCGATTGATTTATTGCTAGACACAAAAATGATCGAAATTGTAAATATATATCGTATTAATTGCACCATATATTGAATATAATATTGATAATATATAAAATTAACATGATTCAAATTTAATAATATTTTCAAGTGCGTTTCTCATGGCATAAATAGTTAAATTTACTTTTATTTACAATGTAAAATTGTTTTCCGTTTTTCAAGTATTTTATTAAGGGAGGTAAAAATTTCAAATAAAATCATTATGTTACATAGAGGAAAAGAAAGATAAATCAAATTTCAAAGGATTACTTTTTGACATAAGAATAACAAAGGAAATGGGTGTTATGTATAGTAATGTTTACGTTATGTAATGTTAAGTTTCTTGTCCGATTTTCTCTATTTGGACCGTACGCGACCATACGAGTATTTTAGTCTAGCGTGTTTTTGGATAATATATCAATTATTTAATAAAATGTATAACAATCTTATCCAATGAATTAAGCTCTTACAATGTCTTATGTTTAGAAATAAATAAGATTTTCTAAATATCGTTATTTTAAAGAAAATAAGAACACAATAAGAATTTACCGTAATTATGTTTTGGGGATGCCTTTATAATCATAACATCTCCCTCATGCAAAGCTCTGTCCTTAGCAGATTTTGGCTTTACATTTAGATAACTTTGGTTATTTGTTCTCTATCAGTTTTTAAGCATTTTTGAGTTTATGGTCTTCCAAACGTTTCGATTTTATCTGCACTGATGAGACATAATTTGTCGAAATGCGCATATGCAGAAAGTAAATTCACAGTGACTTCGGTATTTAGTTAATTGACTTATTAATTGAACTTTATTTCAGATAAAGTAATAAAAAAATCTATTGTTTCGTAAAAAAAAAAATAAATGGAATGTTAATTGAAGTAAAATATATGGTCTTCTTGTCTAAAAGTCCTGAGAAAAATATTGAATACCAGCTCTAAGGAACAAGAACATTTTTCACAGTTACCCCAAAAAGGGTGCAAACCCTTAAATCTCGTAAAGGGACAGCTGCATAAATATAACAGCCGAAATAATACGATGTTCCAAAAAGGAATACCCCCTGTCCATGAATAAAACTTCTTAATGTAAAATTGAAGTTTGTGTATCGCCTTTAACATTTGTGTGAAAATGTGAAAATATTCTTTTTATTTCACTTCTTCTATAATTTCATTTCAGTTATCTTATTAATTAGTTATTTTAATAAAGACCTAATAATTTATACAGTTTTCAGTGGTAGTTAGTACTACCAGTTTTTACTGTAGCTTACTTCTTTGTATGGTCCAAATACGCGTATGGTCTGGAACAGATATGTGATCATGGTGGTCTCAGACTATCTGTTTCCAAGAATTTAGGATTATAATTTGACCAAACACACAAACGAAACAGATATCATCTTTCTTCATACCGAAGCTTACAATGCTGTCGTGGCGAGTTGATATAGCAAATGCAGAGTTTAAGTTTTATTTATAAATGTTTTATGTTCGGCTGAATTCATGAATCAGAAGATAAAGCTATTTATAAATGTTACTAAATAGCACGTGTATTTGTTTACTACCAACACGTGGTATACATATATTTGTATATGTTTACATGTCTCATGATTGGTAGAAAATGTTGCATGTCACAATATCATGTGACATTATTCCCGTCCTCGAAGCTTACTGTGCTATCGTGGCGAGCTGATGTTCGGCTGAATTCATGAATCAGAAGATTATGTAGACATTTACCCGCAACAACTAAAATGAAATAATGCTAACAATGAATCTAAATACTGCCCTTTTGTGGATCTTACTATCATTATTGACTATTAAAATAAAAACTAAAATATATGATAAACGGGATGATTTCGATTTCAATGTCACTAATTTCACTTTTCTTGACGGCGACATCCCTCTAGCTCCATCCTATGGGGTGTATATTTCTCAACTGGTACGATTCGCACAAGTTTCTTCTACTCTTGACGATTTTAATTAACGTAACCTTACTATCACAGCCAAACTTTTACAACAGGGTTACAGATTTCATAAGTTGTTGAATACATTTAAGAAGTTTTGTAATAGATATGAACATTTGATGTTTAAATATGGCGTTACTCGTAAACAGCTTATTACTAAGGACATTTCTAATCATCGCTTTTACGAAAATGTTGTTACAAAATGCAAAAAATTGATTGAAAGTCCAGAAAAGCTGGGACGTAACTTGCATTCTTTACGTAATAGGGGATATCCACAAGATATTGTGCTTGCATCCGTTAAATTAACTTTGAGACCTAATGACCTGAAAATTTTGCACACATACTTGCCTTTCACTGATACTGCCGATGTCTACTGAAATCTACGATGATTCTTGACCAAACCCTTCGGAAAGTTTTGAATTTCATTTTTCTTCCGTAGTGCGACAGTGGTCTATCAGCACACTATGCTCCTTGAGCTAGCCGGCAGTTTAGCGGCGAGCACCCCTTGACCAATTTTTCTAAATTATGTATTGTTTTTTTCCCTTGTTCAAGAGTGTGGTCAGGGAGTTATTGGTCTACCTGTATTGGGTTTTATTCGTATGTTTATTATTCTATAGGGAAACGGGACAGAAAAGGGGGAGGTTTGGGTACCCATAAACTGGTTTAATCCTACCGCTGGATTTTGCTAGTGCCGGTACCAGGTCTGACTATCACGAGTTCCTATCGGTGTCTGTGTTTGTCTTTTGTCGTATTCGTGTTTTTCTTGTGTAGTTCCATTGCAGATTGTGGCATGTAATTATAATTTTCAGCCATTGTAGGTGTTTCCTGTTATCCATTTTGTACATAAAGAATTTAAATTTGAATTTGTAATCCAAGGCGTGATATGAGAATAAAGCCCGAGAGGAGAAATAAAAAACTGTCATTATCTGAACAGTAAAAAATCTTAAAAACTGTCAGTATCTGAACAGTACAAAATCTTTTTTTTTTTCATTTGAACAATTAAAAATGGAAGTCTATGGAGACTTTTATTTTTGGGATATATATTTACAGGTTCGAATAAAGTTTTTCTTTCTTCCAGAACAAATTTCTGTTCCGCTCAGGAATTAAAATAATCTGGAAAATTAAGTTTTAAATCAATGTTCAAACTCGATTTAATTCTTTGCTTTTTTAGTTACCCACAGTGTAGTTAATAGTTCCCAAATTTTTATAGTTTACTCATCCGTTCCAACAGTTTAATTAAATAATGGTCATGCATGGTTTCCTTAATTGTCGGAATCCTGGCAACGATTTTTTTTATCCCTTACATTTGTTCAGTTTAGCAAATCATGATCAATCATATCATTAATTGAACTCACAATTTCTTTCTTTAAGGTTTTTTTTTCATAACCTTCATTGATTTTTCTGAGGTCATATTAACCTAAATCGTCCCCACAATTACGGGACTTTTGAGAAATCTCGTGTAATTGAAGGTGAAAACAATCGCCTCATATACCTATCATTCTCAAAGGTACACAATTTGTATCCATGGGAATTCCAATGACCTGTTAATAAACAATGCTGAAAAAAAACAAAAGTGTTGCCTAGCAAAAGATTAAGTGCCTTATTTGAACAAGCCTCTTTTTCCAAATAAAGTTTAACATGTGTCTTAGCAGCAATACTGGGGCATCATTGTTCCATAAACCACAACATGTTTGTTTTTATTCTACATTATTAACCACTGGTGTTTTGACTAACATTTTGCGCTATTTTGTACGCTGAAAAAACACGCCCCGTCATGACCTTAGCTGATATTCGAAACTCCTCTGGTTGCCTTTATCAAAATTATCAAACATTGTGTCTTTTGAAAATGAAAACACTTTATAAGGGTTGAGTATTGCAGAGACTATGAAAATACTGTTTTCAGATGTGATCCTCTAATGCAGCGTTAAGTGTGTGTGTGCCTTCATTTTTCTTTTCTGTGCTGTACTCATGCGATGTCTCACGTTTCTTGGTGCTTCCCGATGTTGCCATTGGCCTTGGATTATTCGTTTTAGACTGACGTTTCTTACTTTATGAGTAGCGTTGCTTAAATCTTTTTTTTTTTTTTTTTTTGCTGTCTTCTCATGTATACTTTATTTTTGAATGGCATTGTTTCATTTCTGAATAACATTACCCAGAATATCGAAAAGTCTTATATCTGGTTATGTTTCATTGCTTCGTACACAATTCATTTAATATAGTCTGGGTAATTGGAAGTCTTTCTTAGTAAAATCAAAATGCGATTTCTTGATACCTCGGAGAATGATAGGTAGTCGTATAGTTTTCTCAATTGGGTCTAATACAACAATATGAATTTTAAATGTCTGGTACGTAAAGTTGAGGGATTATTGACTGATCTTGACTATGTCTTACGAAATAAGTAAGAACTTTTTTATATGTGTTTTGTCTTTGTCATACTGTCTCAGTTCGTGTTGCTGTGAATTGGCGTCCGTGATTTTGGATTTATGATTTTAGAATTTCCCCTTTCCTCGTTCTTGCTTCGGTATTCGTTTGCCGATGTATTTCATCTATAAAGTTTTTATAAGTATTTCGGTGTATGGGTTTCCAATATTTTGATTTTTTCTGCACCAAAGAGACATAAGTTGTCGAAATGTGCATATGCATAAATTAGATTAACAGTAACTTCAGTATTTTGTAATTATGAGAGCCGAATTATTAGTAAGACGTGTGCTCTGACGAATAATGCGCCAACTCCAAAGGTAGTATTTGCATGTTATGCCAACGTTTAAAATTCAGTCAGTTTTGTTATTGTTAAAACCTGAAATATGATGTACAAGAACCACAAAGATAATAATGACAGCATGATAAGTTAATTTTCTCATCAATCTCATTATGCCTGGGATTTGTTTTACCTTCCCTTTTTGAATATTTCAACAGCAGCTATAATATCAATCAGTGCATTTTTTGTATTGGCAATAAATCATTTGAATAGAATTATAGTGATATGCTTCATCTTCACAGTAGCTTCTCTCCCAATAATTTATTTTAATACATAATGATTATAATAGTGTAAAAATATTGGATGAAAAGCTGTCACATGATATTCAATTTGACTCGCTTTCCCTTCTCAGGTCTGCTTAAAAACGATATTGACTCTCAAAATCTAATTTTAGAATCTATTTAAATAGCCAATGAAAAACAGATTTACAGGGTGTCTCGAGACTTTGGCCAAACAAAAAGGCTTTATTATAAGTATGTTCGGGTAACCCATCATGACAAAGTAACAACTAAAATGACGTTGGGCTTTGTTCTGTGTTCACGTTAGAATGATTTTGCAACAAGTAGACAGTTATCTACCCGAAAGGTGATCAAAATTAAGATAATGCGATATAGAATCGGGGTATGCGTTTTAGCAGTTCTGCATTTTCACCTCAATTTCTTGAGCTACTTTAGTTAACACTTGGAATCAGACTGGGTCGTAGTAACACAAGGTGGGTGTTGTTCATTTATTATTTCCCTAAAAGACTTTAAAGACGCAACTTCAAATTCTCATGATAATATGTCACGAAAAAATCTTAACTTTGAAAAAAGACGTGTACATATGCCGCAGAATCAAGTGGTTTTTATTACTGTACATGTTATATAAAATCAATGAAAAATTTCATGAACACAAAATAATATACTGATAGCTGCCTGATGCATTCATCTTTGTTTGAGGATATTGGAAAGTACACCGAAAATAGTAAATTCAACATACCATTGACAACTTTACAAAATGTGTTATCCTGAAAGAAAATTGTTTAAAAACCTTACAATTACCAAGTAAGCTGGTTGTTTTGTAATAAAGCAATTATGGGTCTTTTGTGTCGGTCGATATGAGTTTTAAAAGACCTAAACATTCTGATATTAACCTCCGGCTCCGGCGTCGGTCAATATCAATTTTTAGGTCTATGAAAACTCATTTCGACCTCTACAAAAGACCATAATTGTACAATATATAATTGCGAGAGTAATCTTGTACGACGACGACAATAACAGCAACGAAATGGCACTAAATATTTGGTCTTTAAGTTGCTAACAGCGAACTCTATCTGGCGGACCCAAACTCATGTGACCTTGACTTATATTTCACGGTCCGGTGCCCGGATATAGTCTCTTTGATTAAGTCTATTTCTCAATAACTACAAGTGGTATTGTTGAGTACATGCCGGTCTGCCTTATGTCTTAAACGATGACCTCAAGTTAAGTTTTACTATTTACACGAGTTTCTCGACATTAAACCTGCCTTTCTCATTCCCTATAGGTAATAAGTCAATGATATTTAATATATATTTTGTGATTAGGTCTGATCCCCAAATAACTGCAAGTGATAGGTCAACTGAATTTGATATATAACTTGGCCTGACAAGTACATGACAATCTGTTATATGGCTTTTGGTCTTGAGCTCAATTTCACGGTTCAACGCCCGGGTTAATTTTTTTTTATTATGTCTGATTCTCAATAACTACAAGTGGCAAGTCAGTAATATTTGGTCTATAGTTTGGTCGTGATAAGTTCATGAATGTCTGCCATATAGCTTTTCACATTGACCTCAATTTCATAGTCCCGTGCCCAGGTAAGTTTTTGCGATTACGTCTGATCCTCTACAACTACAAGTGGTAAGTCAATGATATGTAGTAAATAGCTTGATCTTGTTTAGTACCTGTCAGTCCGATATATAGCTTTTGATCTTTACATAAATTTTACTGTCAAGTGCCAATGTTAAGTTTGTAATGTTTGTGATAAGGTCTGATTCGAATTTGTGTCAGATTTCGGAACTCCTCTGGTTTTCTACAGTTCAATGGCTTAAAGAATTTTGCACACGGACCCCACCTTTTATTTCATGAATGACTTTTATAGGTCAAATTAAGACACCTGAAAAGTTTTCATAAACATTCTTAATATTACTTCCTAGCTTTTAGACAGAAAAGAGTCCTAATATTAAATTAAGGGAAAATCCTGAGAAATCCATGTCACGCCAATTATTAATAACGTGTATCTCGGTTAAAAGCGCACAGACCTATGTATTTTATTTTACCATTTCATTTAGTCTACAGTGCTTAGTAAATTAAAATAGGTTTCAAGAAATTCTTGATATATAATTAAAATCGGGAGTGAGCCTCCTGAATCAGCACTTAACTAGCAAACATGTTTCTAAACTTTGACCTCAACTTTATGGTCTAATGACCTTAATTTTCCCGATGAGATGTGTTTGTAAAGAACAGTATATACCAAGGCAATGAACTATTATATGCAGGTTGCTCTTGTGTAGTTTATTTGTGTCTGCCACATTGTTATTTTATTAAGGTCCACACTTATTTGATCTTCCTGTCCGTTTATTTACAAATGGTTTACAAATGGTATATATTTTGAATTGTGTGTGATATTGCTTTTCTGTTTAATCTGTTTAATTCTAGTGACAATAATCTGCAATTTTACTAGAATATTTAATTTTTGACTTTGATTATAGCAAGTAAGCTCTTTCAAAGAACTTTGAATAGTAATAGAGGGGTCCTTCATGTATCACATGCGTCTTTCATGCTTTCAATAACTACGTTATGACCCAAACTTTGTATGTGACCTTTAACATTGGTTAAATGCTATGAATGGAGTTAAATGTTATGAATGGATAGTTACTTGGAATTAATGTTGAACATAATAATTCTTGAGCTAAGACCTTTAAATTGCTGTCAGTATATTTCCCTTCGTTGGTATGTAACAAGCTGATAATAAAACCCAATTCAGGTAACTACTAAATATATTACCACAATCTTGAAAAAGAAAAGGGACAGGATATAATTTTGAAAGATGGGTCAAGAAGTGATCGCTGCTTAACTGCCGGCTAGCTCAAGGAGGCTACCCTGCTGGTAAGATACTGTCGTTCCTGTCGTTCTACGGAAGAAAAACCAAACCCAAAACTTGAAAAAAGGTTTGGTAAAGAATCATTATGTATTTAAGGATGGTCACTCCTCAAGTTTATAATATCAAGGATTTAAAATTAACATTTTTATTTATTAGAATATCGATCATACATCATTTTATGCAAAAAATATTTATAGGTCAGTGTCTCTGTTTTTGAGATTTAAACGCCTGAAATTTTGGCGGGAAACCGAACTTCTCTAGACTTTTCATTCACTTTGTATTAAGGCAATCAACTTTTGAAATGAAATGAAGGAATATCAAGAATTTCATCAAATTTTGTCAAATGTCTATTGAAGATGTATACAATCATATTTTGAAAAGAAATGTGGGGGTCAGTGTGCAAAATTTTCTAATTCACCATGATGGATAAAATAAGAGAATTCCGAAAGTAAGAGACAGTTTCAAAAATCTGAGGAGTGACCATCCTTAAGTAGACATCAGCAGTATGTAAAACTCTTAGGTCACTGGATTCTTATGCCAATTTTCATGTAGCGGATACATGCAGAATATGCTGTCGATAGCCCCTATGCCGTAAAGAATGTTAGTTACGTCCCAGTTTTTTAATCAGTTTCTGGCATTTTTAACAACAAAATCGAGGATGAAAAATGCCTTTAGTTATAAGGTCTTTGAGAGTGACATTATATTTTGATATGTTGATATCATCTATAAAATTTTTAAATGTATTTTACAATTTATGAAATCTGTAACCTTGTTGCAAGAGTTTTGATGTGATTGTAAGGTTACGTTCACTAAAGTCGTCAAGAGTAGAAAAACTCGTGGGGATCGTACAAGTTGAGAAATATAAACCCCGTAAGACGGAGCTAGAGGAACGTCTCAGTCAAGAAAAGGGAAATTAGTAATTATAGTGAATTCAAAATGACCCCTTTTATCATAAATTTTAGGTTTAATTTACCAGAGTCAATGATGATACTTTAGATCTAGAAAAGGGCAATATTTGGGATCATATTTAGTTTTATTAAGTTTCAGTTCTTGTGAGTAAATGATGTCGACATAATATCAAAACTGGGGATTGTCAATAGCAAGGATATTGTCAACATACCTGCTATTATCACTGAAAATAGAAATTAGTTGATCATTGTTTTGTAAGGGTGTCATTTTTTGGTTTTCTTCATGAATGAAATAAAAGGGACAACAGGAAACACCTACAATGGTTGAAAATTATAATTACATGCCACAATCTGCTAGGGAAATACAATGTAATACACAGGAAAAGCACAAATAAGACAAAAGAAGTCACCTTCGTAACAGAAAGGAAAAAGATCTGCAATGAGAGGTGCATAATTTGTATCCATAGGAATTCCAATGATAATAATCAATGTTGAAAAAAACAAAGAAAAATGTTGCCTTGCAGTAGTTTAAGTGCCTTATTCGTACAAGCCTTTTTTCAAATAAAGATAAACATGTCTTCTTAGCTGCAATACGGGGTCATCATTGTTCCACAAAACGCATCATGTTTGTTTTATTCTACATTATCAACCACTGGTGTTTTAACAAAATTTTGCTGCTATTTTGTACGCTGAAAAAACACGCCCCGTCATGACCTTATCTGATATTCGAAACTCCTCTGGTTGCATTCTTTATAATCAAAATTAAATTGTAGTGATGTCCACCGATAAATTTACCAAACGGCATTAAAAACATTAAAAAAGAATCAGTATTTTTTTTCAAACAAGTGGGCAAGATGTCTACTTTTTTAATAGGCTTAAAGGCTACAATATTCTCCTTTATTGGTACTTGTATGTATGTTTTCAAACTATCAAAAGGATGATCGAATGCATCCTTTATGAAAAAGTATGATTCGAAAGAAATAATTCATGCAACAGCAGTAAAACGGTTTCCTTTCTTCAAGACCGATAATTCTGTTAAGATAGTACGGGAGTTTAAAATTACGCATCATTCTTGCGCATGTGACAAAAAAATGGAATTCATTATGAGAACGTTGCCGAAACCATTTCCAGTGTCTTGTAATAGTACAGTTTGATGAAATTTGCGTAACCATGCAGAATATTGAACTTTTCTGCTAACTACAGTTCAATTAAAGGGAGATAATTTTTTATAGAAAGAATAGCAAAAAATGTGTTTTTCGCGATTTATCCAAAAAAATGTCGGTGACCCCCAATTTTCTTTCATGGAAATGGTAGGACAGTAAATTAGCTATCAATTTACCAAATTTTAAAAAATTCTATCTTATGTAACTAAAATAATTAAAAATTTTGTTAGAATTCGCTAATTTTCCCTATTATTTCAACCAAAATAGCAGATTTTTACATTTCATTTTTCATTCTTATATGCCCGGTGACCCCTAATTTTTATTTTATTTTTCGAATGCTCTAATAACAAAGGGTAAATTTTGAAAATATCAGAAAATTCTATCTGACAAAATTTTAGACCCCCGTACCACCTTAAGTACTAAAAATTTTTCGATTATTTAGTATATTTGCATGCACTTAGTGTTTATGCAACATCATATATATATTGCAATGAAAAGATAAGGGGAAACACCCAAAATGACCAAAAATCATAATTCACATAGAAACTACAAAACGTTAAAAAAGAAGACAAAAGACAAAGGTAAACAACGATAGAAATGGGTACCTTAACCCCCCTTTATCTGATATATAGATCCTGTTTCCCTATAGTATGATAAACAAGCAAATAAAACTCAATACAGCCAGACTTCTAACTCCATGACCACTCTCTTGAGAAATTGAATGAAAAAGACAAAACGTATTTTTGAGAAAAAAAAGGTCAAAGAGTGCTCGCCACTAGGCTGCCGCCTAGCTAAAGGAGCCTAGTTTGCTGGTAAAACGCTGTCGCACGACGGAAGAAAAATCATACTCAAAACTCTCCGATGGGTTTGGTAAAGAATCATAATTTATTGCAGTAGTCAGAGAAAGGCAAATATACTTGTAAAATCTTGAGGTCATTGAATCTCAAAGCCAATTAAACGGATTCTTGTAAAATATCCTGTCGATATCCCCTATTGCGTAAAGTATTTAAATTACGTCCCAGTTTTACTTTAATATGTATCAGTGTTTGGCATTTTTCAACATTTTTGTAAAAACGAGGATGAGGAATGCCCTTAGTAATAAAGACATACTATATATTATCAGTGTTAATGTTTGTCACTTTTGTGCCACCTGTCCAACGGCAATGACCGTTTGAATATGATTTTGATAATCTGTCATCGACACAAATAGCGATCACTGTCCAATCTCAGTGGGTTAGTTTTTCCAGAAAAGACGACAGCTAAGTATATACATGTATATATAAATATATATATTAAATATTTCATACCATCTCCTTTTTTTACTGTTTGTTTTGAATTTGTCAAGGACAGATTTTGAGAACTGTTCAGTTCTTTGGACTAGATTAGTCCATAGTGGGATCCGAACCAGGGTCACTTCGTTTAGGGACCGACCATTTAACCTGAAGGGGGCGGGGGGTTATGGTTTTTTTTCTGGACAGAAAAACAAATTATTTATTTTTTGCACGCGTATCAACAAAATATTTTTTTTTCAAAATCAACATTATTTTTTTGGGCAGAAAGCCTCATTCAGAAATTTTTTTTTCATCATTTTGGCAACCAAAATATTTTTTTCACATAAAATCAGATCCAAAATATTTTTTTAGAAAAAAACCATAGCCCCCCCCCCTTTCAAGTTAAATGGTCGGTCCCTTACTAGATTTCTGCCTTACCTACTAGACCACGAACTCGTTGGAGTTACCGTGTTTCAAAATTGTATATAAAGATTGGCTGTGGGGCACAATGAGGATGTATATTATCATAATAGTACGAAATATTTATTGCATAACATAATAAGCATTGAAATAATTTTTAAGAATTATATATTGATGTTTCCTCACTTGGATGTTAAATAGTTATCACACTCGGACTTGGTGTGTCTGTATTAGCTCACCTCTCTGGTGTGATCTTTAAAAGACACACCGCGTCCTCGTGTGATAACTATTACATAATATCATCACTTAAATAATTCAGACGGAAAATGTTAAAACACAAAACAAATAGTGTTAATAAAACACCGAAGTTATTGTTAATTTATTTTCTGCATATGCGCATTTCGACAATTTATGTCTCTTCAGTGCAGATCAAATCAATACAAACCAAAATATGTTTAAAAGCTGATAGAGAACAAATTACCAATGTGATCTCAATAGTAAAGCCAAAATGAGGTAAGGACAAACCTATGCGAGAGGGGGAATTTCTTAGTTTTTAACAAATTTTAGTAACATTTAGACATTGAAAGTTTCCATCTGAAATTGGCTTACATTCATGTAATATTAAGACGATCTTTTTTTTAATCAAACAAGAAGTCTTTCAAAAAATGACAAAGACGCATTTATGTATTTTACATTCTACCGAAGCCTTTCACTGACGTGTAAAAAATTAAAAAAAAAAACACAGTTTTATGAATCTAACTAAAACGCTTACCATTTTAGGAGAACTTCTTGAGTCACTGTATGTATGTGTGATTTAGTATCCTACTAAAATGTATTGTGTTTAATTTAACATGCAATTTAAAATGTATTTTGTTTATTTTAACATATAATTTAAAAGAAATGTGATCTACCCTATTTAACAGACGTGTATTTGAGGTGTATTGCACAGGTAAATGCACATTTTTTATTAAACAAAAGGTTTTTCACTTCTTTATGGAGAGCAAATTTAATAATCTCAAAAGTTAAACTTTGTGTAATTTTTTTTTTATTTTTTGTCAACCGACCTACCCTTATGTATCTCCCAAAAATGCACTGTTACTAGTTACCCAAACAATACAGAAAACTGCAAGTTTTTATAACTTACGAATGACTTGATTTGTATCTCATATTTCACGGTATTTTGTCAATCCAGCCATGTTTTCATATTTACCAACAACGAAAAGAAAATAAAAACTTACAACATTAAATGAAAAAAATACAAATGGAAATTTTATAAATTAGAAAAATGATTTTTTGCGTGGAAATATTTGGATGCATTTATCAATTTTTATACCCTCGCCAAACAAAGTTATGACGGGGTATTATGTCTCGTCTGTCCGTTGCAGAAATATTCGTCACTGTAACTACACAGTGCATTTCATTTAAAATCGGGACTTTTGTAAAAAAAAATATTCTTCATTCAATTTTAATATTTATTTTTACCAAAATTTTCATTGTCAAATACAGATAGTGTCAAGTTTAAATGTATATTTGAACATATTTTGATGAGCTTTTAGGAGATCTGGCGATTTAAACAGAAATTAAAACTTGACGTCACAATTTTTCTTAGATAAATACGGAGTTTCCGTACGAAAGTGTATTTAAATCATTCTTTCTTTAAAACAGTAACTCAGAAAATGTTTATCAAAATACATATATACGATTAAACTATGTTTAATTCTGTTATAAACAATGAAATTTTAAATATATATGATCTGTATTTTTTTATTTATTTATTTTTTTCAATTTTTTGGTTACAGAAGAATTCATCATTTCAAGTTATAATATGCAGAAATTAAGAAGTTTCAAGTCCAATACCTCGTAAAAACATATAAAAAGCTTCAAAATTAAGAAATTTAACATGAATAAATTATTTGGTGGTAGCAAATAATATATTCTCGGGATGAATCGTATGCATGTGATTTCAGGTCAAGTGTTCCCGATACATACGTAACGGAATTGTTTATACTGAAAACATGTCATGGTCCGTTAAAATCACGTGCAATGTGCAAATAAAAACTTGACGGGTAAGTGTGTTATTATTGTTTCGCCAATATAATAAAATGCAACCCATATTTATTCTAACAAGGGTGTACTAATTTTTTTATACAAGGAGGGATTTTCTATAGTTTGAAATCACAATGACCGATTTAAAAATTACTCCTTTGAAATCAGAACCAAGTCGGCCATATAGTAAACTGTTAACCAACAACGGAGACGAAAGATGAAAAGAGTCGTAATCCAGCTTAATTGTTTCGTATTTTCCCGGCTTTGCTCTTAAACTACGCACCTGGAGCAAAATAGTCCGAATAGTTGCGTGAAAACCGGCAACTGTAGACACATATCACACAGCCGAAGTTTGCCGATTGGTGGTACATTTGTCTATAATTGACTAGTATCTCGGTCAGGTTCGGTTTCAATGTCGAACATTAATTGCCTTTCATGATTGTTCAAAATCGCATTCAAATTATCGAAATTATGAAGTATTCTTGGCGTATTTATGCATTTAAAGGTATCTGATATCATTTTCTAGACATATCCTTTCGTAAAATATATGGACACGCCATAATACGTTTTTAGAGCTTCCCAAAAATTTGAAAAGTCCCGATGTTATTAGAAATTCACTGTTAAAAATTACAGCGATGAATATTTTTGCACATCTCTGTATCTGTTGTACGTGGCACATCTTGAATGGTACTTGAGGTTGACATATAAAATAGGTGGATTTGACCTACATTTCATGCATGATTGACTCGGGTTAACGTTTTTGGACTGTAAGAATCTTACCATGTATTTATATGGATTTTAATATGAATAGAACCTGACCAGTACATTTTCAAACATTAGTTTAAAAAGCATTGAGTTGGGAATTAGACGATAATAAATACAGCAAACATGCATTCTGAATTTATTGTCGATATAAAAAAAAAATGAAAAGTCGTCTAAGAATGAATTAAAAAAAAATCAAAACATCGACGAACGGAAATGTAACTTTATTTGTATGCTGTAGTTGTAGATTCACATAAGAATACTTCTTTAATGAAACATTTTAAATATTTTACGAAAGGATATGGAATAAGTGAACATGAGACCATAAAACATATGTTAAATCCAACTGCAACAATTTTAATGAGCTATATGGCCATTTCGAAAATTTAATTTCTCATCAGCGGCACTAGAACCCAGACAAAGGAAATCCGGTATTGCAAAAAATGTTTAAAATGCATAAAACCAAACAAAATGCGAATAATCAGTAATATCAAATACAGCTAAGGACAAAACTACGATGAAGGGAGTTAAACCTTAGGTTTTGGAATTTTCATAAAATTAGATAATTGTAATTGAACAAAGCAATTAAATAGAAAGCTTTACAACCAAATTGCGAAAAAGAATTTAATAAAACTAATGGCGATATAATCACAAGCAAAATATAGGATCATATTTACTTTCAAGAACAACATTCCGTCAAGCTGAGTATAAGGCCTTTAATTTTGTTGAAAATGTAAAAGAAATTGGTGCTTCGGTACCATTTCATAAAGCGATTGCTGAATTAAGTCGAAAATAATCACATGGAAAACATATGGAACAAAGTGCAAGTTACTTTTGTGATCATCGCTTTGTGAAGCGGTAGATTGATCTAAAACTGTTTTTGTTACACTCACATACAAAATTTTACACCCATATCTGTAAATGTTACAAAAAAAAATCAGAGTAACAAATAAGACTGACAGATTGACAAGATGGAGTTCAAAACTTTGATTCTCTTTGTCGATGCCGGTTGTGGAATGATAAATATAAGGGTGAAATTTTTCGTATCAGGGATAGAACCTTATGATAATTAACAATGAAGGAATATGGAGTAAATGCAAATTACACAAAGTCTCTACAAATACATGGTTATAATAAGCAATGGAACAACGCTTTTATTGTTGTTCTTCATCTTGAAGTCACCATGATACCTTCAACAATGAGCTTTACTCACACCTCATAGTAAGTTCAAGACGGCCCCTAGCACCGGTTTGAGCGGAAGTCATTGCTAATAATATTGTCGAGCAACGCTACATCCATGCTTTTTTACCTTATGATCCATGGATGCGGGATCGTCAACAAACATAAACTTAACTGGCAAATTTATCCCTTACATTTTGTTTGTAGTAAGAATGAATAGATTAAACAATCTTGTGTACTTTCATAGTTAAAAAATAATACAAAATTCAGTTTGATCGAGTCGTCTTTTGCTTTGATTTCCTTTACCTGCCGTTTTCTATATAAATAAATAACCAATACCGAAGTTAACTGTGAATTTGAATTCTGTAAAGTGATTCTGGACAACTGAAAAAAATGTATTTAAATAAAACTTCCAAATATGTTCTTTTCAATTTTATTGAAAGTATGATTCTAATATGTTGAGTTAATTAAATCTGACTCCGGAAAAACTAGTTCTGATAATTTCGTTGCTTTCGATGTATTTTCCACTTTGCTGTCCTTATTCGAACATAAACGACTTCAGCTTTCTTCAGTTGCAACGGTGTCGCGGTGGTAATTTGGTTTCTATCATTATAGTTTCCAGAATCTGGGAGGCCAATATCGACGATAGTGCTACCTTTAACCAATTCCATCGCTGCCCAGGATCCATCATAAACGAAACAGGTATAGACCCTTCCCTTGAGCGGTAAATTTACCTTTTTTTCATCATAGCCATTTCCAAGGTTCAAATTTACTTCATTATATATTATGGTTTTATGTTTTCCAAATGATTCCATATTTTTACTGAGATATGCAAAGAAAGCAACAGGTTATCTTCTTTTTTTCAGATCTGCAGGAAATTTGAAAAACCTTGAGTTACATATTCGTCAGTATAATAACTATATTTTTTTATTTCCAGACCAAAATCGGCGTGTTTTGGTACATAATTACGGTTCTTAATATTTAAAACATCAAAGAAGGAAAACAAATGTTGAAGAGTAACTCAAATTTTTACAAAACTCTTTTGAACCTTGCATATCAATTAATCTTGAGAGTGCTGGGGGATTTCTTCGTCATTATAAATTCGGTGATACACGCATACATGCACATCAGTAAAATCACTTTAATTACTTATATTTTAAGATTTCGAATTTTATACCATAAAATAAGTGTCGTCTTATTATTTGATGTATTATCTGCGAATGAATCAACAACTGGTGTTCATTGTGACTTCATCGGTCTTTAAGCATATGCTACATTAAGTGGTATGTAGTGCATTGCCACTCCAGTGAAAGTATTTCATAGTACAAAATTTATTGAATATGTGTCACTATTCAAAATATGTCGGCTTTGACTGGTATCCCACTCTACTGGCACTTTTGCATTTGTTTCCTCCCTCAACAGCTCCTATTTCAAAGAAAGTCCTGATGAAACACTGTTATTTGTGATTTCTTTAGAAGGTTACAGTTGCACAATTAATGTTGTTCGGAATGCATCTAGTTTTTTACCCCAAGATGAAATTCAGAATTAATCATTGCAGTACGTACGATTGGTGGAAACTTATTGTTATAAAATCACATACACTAGTAATATAGAATTCATTAATATTTATTCACTTTTTATATCTTTAACCTGAACCTCGGATATGTTTATGTCAGGGGTCGGACTTAAAATATTTTTCATAAAAATACCGACCCTTTTTATAGCCTCAATTTTCACCAAGAAGAGCAATAGGAACCCCCATTTTTCATTCCGAAATTTGAAAGATCTCAGTACCGACAAATTATAAGAGGCACCCCCGGAGTTAAAATTCGGTTGCATCTATTTTTAGAATTGTGTCAAACTGGGTTACCCCCCTATGGAAATAGCATTATAAATAATTGCGCATTTGTAACCTATATCAAAACCAGATTTTTCATGTTTTCGTATATAAAAGTTTATTTTATAGTATTAAATTATAAGAATTTGTGTAAAAGCATAATTCAGCATAAGTGAAACATTGTAAACTATGTGACGTCGTAGCTATAGTCTATTTCTGGGTTTCTATAATTTTGCGTCATGGAGAATGGGTATGCTACGATAACCGGT
>MJUU01002929.1:0-28557 GCA_002080025.1 Modiolus philippinarum | reverse complement strand
TGACCTGTTCTGGTCATAGAATCCTGACTGCTTTGACCTGTTCTGGTTATAGAGCCCTGACTGCTCTGACCTGTTCTGGTCATGATTGCTTTTATGTTACAGCAATGGAAACGTTCAACATTCCCAAATTAGCGCTCATCGTGTACATCGTGTGCACTCGTCGTTTAAACAGTTAAAGCGAGTGCGTGTATCGTGTAACGTGCGTTTACTACTTTCATTCAAAAGACCACATTTTATAGATATATTTCCCCGTTTTCTTTGCCTAGAAAAATTATTTATTTCCATGAAAATTTCGAACAAATAAATTAATTATTTCCACGACAAGTAGGATTCAAATATTTATTTTTTTTCTCTGGGACCTGGGACTAATATAAGTCCCAGCTTGGACCAAGATTAAATTATCTATTTACAAAATCGCCCCTGAAAATCAACAGGTCGTCCCCTCATTTCTGTTTTTTGAAACATAATATAGATATTTACAACTGCAACTTTACAACTTTAAAAAATATTAACATATTAACATATGGAGCATCACATGTTTTGGGCTTATATACTATTCATGAAGATATCTGCCTTTTCTTATATATATTAGGTTAGATAACAGAACGTTGAAGTATTGCGGGCATAGATATAAAAATCTGCCTTTTCTGGTATATTTTAGGTTAAATAACAGAAAGTTGAAGTATTGTGGGCATCTATATAATATCGAATGAAGAAAATCTTCCTTTTGTTATATATTTTAGGTTAAATAACAGAAAGTTGAAGTATTGCCGGCATCGATATAATATCGAATGAAGAAAATCTGCCTTTTGTTATATATTTAAGGTTAAATAACAGAAAATTGAAGTATTACAGTCATTCATATAATATCGAATGAAGAAAATCTGCCTTTTGTTATATATTTTAGCTTAAATAACAGAAAATTGAAGTATTACGGGCATCAATATAATATTGAATGAAGAAAGTCTGCCTTTTGTTATATATTTTAGGTTAAATAACAGAAAATTGAAGTATTGCTGGCATCGATATTATATTGAATGAAGAAAATCTGCTTTTTCTTATATATTTTAGGTTAAATAACAGAAAGTTGAAGTATTGCGCGCATCGATATAATATCGAATGAAGAAAATCTGCCTTTTGTTATATATTTTAGGTTAAATAACAGAAAGTTGAAGTATTGCTGGCATCGATATTATATTGAATGAAGAAAATCTGCTTTTTCTTATATATATTAGGTTAAATAACAGAAATTTGAAGTATTGCTGGCATCGATATAATATCGAATGAAGAAAATCTGCTTTTTCTTATATATTTTAGGTTAAATCACAGAAAGTTGAAGTATTGTGGGCATCGATATAATATCGAATGAAGAAAATCTGCTTTTTCTTATATATTTAAGGTTAAATAAGAGAAAGTTGAAGTATTGCGGGCATCGATATATTAGATCGAATGAAGAAAATCTGGCTTTTGTTAAATATTTTAGGTTAAATAACAGAAAGTTGAAGTATTGCCGGCATCGATATAATATCGACTCCAGAAAATCTGCTTTTTCTTATATATTTTAGGTTAAATAACAGAAAGTTGAAGTAGTGCAGGCATCAATATAATATCGAATGAGGAAAATCTGCCTTTTGTGATATACTTTAGGTTAAATAACAGAAAGTTGAAGCATTGCGGGCATCGATATAATATCGAATGAAGAAAATCTGGTTTATGTTATATATTTCAGATTAAATAACAGAAAGTTGAAGTATTGCGGCATCGATAAAAATATCAAATGAAAAAATCAGCTTTTTCTTAAAATTAAGAAATAACAGATAGTTGAAGTATTGCTGGCACCGATATGATATCGAATGAAGAAAATCTGCTTTTTCTTATATATTTTAGGTTAAATAACAGAAAGTTGAAGTATTGCCGGCATCGATATAATATTGAATGAAGAAAATCTGCCTTTTGTTATATATTTTAGGTTAAATAACAGAAAGTTGAAGTATTGCTGGCATTGATATTATATTGAATGAAGAAAATCTGCTTTTTCTTATATATTTTAGGTTAAATAACAGAAAGTTGAAGTCTTGCATGCAACGATATAATATCGATTGAAGAAAATCTGCCTTTTGTTATATATTTTAGGTTAAATAACAGAAAGTTGAAGTATTGTTGGCATCGATATAATATCGAATGAAGAAAATCTGCTTTTTCTTATATATTTAAGGTTAAATAACAGAAAGTTGAAGTATTGCGGGCAGCGATATAATATCGAATGAAGAAAATCTGGCTTTTGTTAAATATTTTATGTTAAATAACAGAAAGTTGAAGTATTGCGGGCATCGATATAATATCGACTGAAGAAAATCTGCTTTTTCTTATATAGTTTAGGTTAAATAACAGAAAGTTGAAGTAGTGCGGGCATCGATATAGTATCGAATGAAGAAAATCTGCCTTTTCTGGTATATTTTAAGTTAAATAACAGAAAGTTGAGGTATTCTGGGCATCGATATAATATTGAATGAAGAAAATCTGCCTTTTGTTATATATTTTAGGTTAAATAACAGAAAGTTGAAGTATTGTGGGCATCGATATAATATCGAATGAAGAAAATCTGCCTTTTGTTATATATTTTAGGTTAAATATTTTAGGTTAAATAACAGAAAGTTGAAGTATTGTTGGCATCGCTATAATAGCGAATGAAGAAAATCTGCTTTTTCTAATATATATTTAAGGTTAAATAACAGTAAGTTGAAGTATTGCCGGCATCCATATAATATCGAATGAAGAAAATCTGCCGTTTGTTAAATATTTTAGGTTAAATAACAGAAAGTTGAAGTATTGCGGGCATCGATGTAATATCGAATGAAGAAAATCTGCTTTTTCTTATATATTTTAGGTTCAATAACAGAAAGTTGAAGTAGTGCGGGCATCGATATAATATCGGATGAAGAAAATCTGCCTTTTGTGATATATTTTAGGTTAAATAACAGAAAGTTGAAGTATTGCGGACATCGATATAATGTCGAATGAAGAAAATCTGCCTTTTGTTATATATTTTAGGTTAGATAACAGAAAGTTGAAGTATTGCGGGCATCGATATAATATCGAATGAAGAAAATCTGCTTTTTCGTGTATATTTTAGGTCAAATAACAGAAAGTTGAAGTATTGCGGGCATCGATATAATATCGAATGAAGAAAATCTGCTTTTTCTTACATATTTTAGGTTTAAAAACAGAAAGTTGAAGTATTGCGGGCATCGATATAATATCGAATGAAGAAAATCTGCTTTTTCTTATATATTTATGATTAAATTACAAGTTTTATTTTAACGTGAAAATGAAATATGCATCTCTTCTGTGGCTGTTTGCTGGATATTTTATTACCTACAGGACTGATCTTTATTCAGTTTTGTTTATTTATTTATTTAATTGTTTATTTTACAAAATGACGGAAATTTTAGTATAGTACATAGAAGTGACTGTTTTCTGAACGTTCTGATATGGTTACGGGAAAATTGAAGAAAATTGCACTCAACGTGGGAAAAATTTGTGCGTTCGTTGTGTGAATCGTATGCGCGTGGTAGGGAAATTGGGGACGTATCCATCGCTGTATTAAATTTTGAGTATTCACAGTTCTTGAATTGTTTATGAGCTATACGACTAATCAGAGCAGTCAGGATTCTATGACAGGTTAGAGTGGTCAGGGCTCTATGACAGGTCAGAGCAGTCAGGATTCTATGACAGGTTAGAGCGGTCAGGGCTCTATGACTGCATGGTCAGAGCAGTCAGGGCTCTATGACTGGTCAGAGCAGTCAGGATTCTATTACTGCTCCAAGTTAACTTCAAGTTAAATTAGGACTGTTCTCATGACTGCTCCCCAAGTTAACTTGGACGAGAGGTTATGTCTGCACCCTACTGTATGTCGTTGTTTATTTCAATTCCTGCAGTGATATCTTTTGTTTCCGAACTCCAATTCCACATTTTTAGAATACAGTTTTGTAAATTATCATAAAAAGTTATTAGGTTCATATTGTGTTCATTGCACTCTGTGAAAAAGATTTTTTTAACGAACGCCTACTGAAGTAGCTGCCCCCTTCATCGTGTTCTCACGTCAAATCATTATTCTTGTATGAACTCCAGTTAAACGCGAGTGTAAGTTTACACATTTAAGTAAAGTCCAAATACATCTTTGATAACTTTTGGCACTGTGTTCAGTTCTGTTTTAAAATGCAATGCTTTTTATAGGAGTGCGTTGTTTCATACATTTTTTATGTTGTAGATATCGAAAAGCTTGAAAATGGCAAACTATGTTACACACACAAACACAGAATGCTCGATGTAGTGAATATATTAAATTCAGTGAAAATGCTTACCTACAATAAGTAACTAGGGCCTAATGTTTATTACCAGTTGACAATATTAACATTTTCAATAGTTCAAGACAAATATTATATTTACCAATGATGTAGTTGCGTGTTCCATTTTGGAACATTTATTATATTATTGAAATAGTTTTGACCAATCCCTAAAGGACCACTTATAAAGTAGGCACTACCTGTAAGTTTACTAATGTTTATGTGTTTAAAATGCGTTGAAGGGTAACATACCAATATTTTTTAAAAAAGTTATCTTAAATTAAGAATTAAACATGTATTATTGCTCAAAAGATTATGCAAAGACGTTGGACACAAATTATAACAACTTGATAAAGCCCTCTTTCGCCATATATAATAATTATATTTTCTATTATGAATATTACACTTTTTAACTCATCAGAACTTCCGTATACAAGCTTAAGCACAAAATGGGAAAATCCAGTTGTTTGCTTAGAAACTGTTTACATCATTGCATTCCATGTTAACATAGAAATTCCATGATGCCCAATTCATATTTCACAGTATCACTTGAATTAAATTGGCCAGTATGAGCAAATTTTATTTTTGAAGGCCCATGGTGACTTAAAGATGAAGCACTACAATAAAAGCGTTGTACCTTTGCTTTGATATATCATGTGTTTGTAAAGACTTTTTCTCATGTGCATTTACTCCATATCCTTTCATTGTTTACATTGTTTCTTAAAGACTGGAGTTTGTCTCTCCTGGATTGTGGAGTCCTAAAATGATTTCCTTGAGAGAGATGTGTGCTCTTTATACATCTCAGTTATGGTGTACTTGTTCGCGAGAGAATTTCTCACATGGATATACTTTCATACTTCCAAATTTTGCATTTATCATTTTTGTTATTTCTATAATTATTCTGACCACATGTTTATAGTGCCCACATCTCACTGTTTCATAATGCCAAGTTTTCTTACAATCGACTTGAGGAGTGCCGTGTGTTTATAGTGCCCACATCTCGCTGTTCCATAATGCCAAGTTTTCTGCAATCGACTTGATGAGTACCATTTGTTTGTCTACCTGATGTAATCGCCCACTAATTAAGGAAACTAGTGCATTGTCGGGCAACAGATGACAGCGACCTTAAATTTATGCTTGCTGACGACCCCACATCCATCACAAGAAAAGACATGGATGTAGTGTTGCGCCATATTTAGCAAAGAATTCCGATTAAACCAGTGCTAGGGACCGTGTTGAAATTACAATAAGTTTTGAGCAAAGCTCTTTTGTTGAAGGTCTCATAATGACTTCAAGATGAAGTACAACAACAAAAGCGTTGTTCCTTGTCTTGATATATCATGTATTTTTAGAGACTTTGTCTCATGTACATTTACTCTATACCCTTTCATTGTTTATCCAAAATGGCCTTAGAGAAATTTGGAATAATGTTACTTAGCGTTAATAAAGTTGATATCTTGGTAAACCTATGGCTATCTTCTTGTAAATGAACTAATATATAAGTGGATACTTGGTCAAAGTCATAAATGCAATAAGTTAAGTAAGAGAGAATCGAACCGTCAGTATAAAACAGATCTAACTCATCTAGAGAGTTTTAAACCTTATACAATAATCTCTTCATCTTAGTAATAAGTGGCACACATGGCTTGTCTTTTTTAAAGCTAGTACTTCTTCACATTTTCACTGCATAATATATTAAGAAATAATTGCATTTTATCTCCTATTGCAATTTATGACCAAATTTTTCTTTTGGCTTCAGTTTTTAAAACTTAAGATATAATTCGGTATTGTAATGCAACATTTATATAACGAAAGTTTTGATTGGTCAGAACTGACCGTCAATTCCACCATCTACACACCTGGGACATGTTTAGTCTGGTTCCTTATATGGTTACAAACACACAAGTTAAGAATAGAACATGAAATCGATTAATGGTTTATAATTGCATTACAATCGCAATAATAGTACATTATTTGAATACTCGAGGGCGTCAATCTTGATATCCGTTTACAGAATCAATGCACATTGTAAGGTCAAATACTTATTGACACAATTCAAAAAGTATGTTGCTCGTAGATAATTCCACTAAATCCAACATTCAAAATAACACAAGAATATCTGATTCAGCAATATTTAATGATTTCTGAGCTTTTATTTGTTTCACTTAACCTTTTTCACCAATGCTCTTCAGTAAAATTCAATAAATTGAGTACTACAAATCAAAGCTCCGATGGAGCTGAAACTCGAAAGCCCTGAAAATCTACACGTGACAAAACTTCGTAGTCATCCAAAGAACTGCTGTATAGAAAATAACGAATTAATATGCTTTATTGGCCTTAGAGAACTGATTTGATCAAGGGGGGTTGAAAGTACAATTTATCAAAAGTCACAGGCAATTCCATAATTACGTGAATATGATCGAAATGGGTGATATTTCGAATGAGTGTCCAGTTCAACTTGACGAATTCACGTGAAATCACGCCGACACCGAGACTTCAATAAAACTTCCACTTCACAAACATAAATCGCTTATATCTCGATAATGTATGAAAAAATCATAATAAAACTATCTTAACACAAAAAACGTGGTAAAATACTTTACAGTTTTCATAACTAGGAAGTTGTAATTAAGAAAATAAAAGAGGAGTTTCAAAAGTAAACAAGGCACCTTACGATCTTCGTCGTCAGATTTCCACATGAAATCTCCGCTTTATTTGCCAATATCTTTTATTAATTAATATTTCTAATTCAAATTTTCGAAACACAACTATAGAATAATTAAGGAAAACAATTCACTTTTCGGTTCAGAAATATGTCCTCTAAATTAAAAGTAGTTTAAGATGATCTGATGTGGCCGTACCATGTTTGTTGTGATTAACATTGGGTGAAAGTAGAGTTTACAATTCCGTAATGATATGTCTATATATATATATATGTGTGTCTCTGGTTCAACTCATGTGCTACATAGACAATCGAGGTAAACAGATACATTTGCCGATTTGAGAAAAGAAGGTACAATTTACAGATATTAAGTTATTTAGTAATACATGAAAATAATCGGATTGTGTGATTTCGTATGCATGTCGAATATGAATATATGACACATGACACAGGTAAACATGTTATTCTAATCTTTGACAAAGTTCTACACGACAGTATTACTGGATTTATTCCAGGAGACAGGGACGTAAATACTGTGAATATTTATGTACTGTATGTTAATATCAATTCTATATAACAACACCGTCAATATTCGACTTACAAAAAAGGATTTTGAAAGACATTTACGCACTATATTTTGATCGGAAGCATGTAGCTCTTCAAATACGTTAATAGGGTAAGGCCTGAAGCCTCACGTGACTTTCTCGGATGGTATAAACAACTCTAAGCCTACGGGTTTCGAGTTAAAAATAAGATAGAATGGTGCCAAACAAACAGTTAACGATTTTACACTTCACCTATTAATAACACTGTACAGTTTCTTCTTCCATATGCGACAATAATGATATTTTCAAGAGTTAAACCAATAGAACATTTACCCACGATGTTGTTTTATGCTCGGTTTTACAATATTTATTTGTCAGTGTAATACAGTTATATTCAATCCCTACAGGACCGTTAGTGTAGGCACTGTCCGCCAATTTATACTTCTATTTGAGTGTTTGAAATAGCGTTGAAGGGCTAATACAAATTTTAAAAGATATCTTTACTTTTAAGCTCAATTAGAAATCTTTACGCTTGACATTGTTGTATGCTGCCTGGTAGAATATAGATTCAACTTTTAAAAATCAGTGAAATATATTCATGGCCAATTTTCTAAAGAGTCGCCTATGATACCACATTACAAGACTTCGCCAATTAGTCACACTGAGTCTCAAATACTTGTTGTTTGATTGATATTTATTTTCATGGAATAAGAAAACGAAATATATATAGTTAGGTGTTAGTATCAACCATCCTCTCATCACAAACTGTCATAAGCGGTATGTGGGATGAGTCGGATGTTTGCTAAATGATTTTATCACCCATTCTCATTCTATAGTACCAATTGACCCACCAAAATTGACGAAAAATGAATGTCCAAAGATAACATTGAAATGAGATTATTTGATAAATATATGTTATTGGTTAAATAAAAATATATTTTTTCTCTACTCAAATGCCTTATTTAAAATTTTATATTTGATTAAGTTTGAAACGTTAATATATAACATTTGTGAATGATATCTGCAACAGTCAAAATGCCTGCCAACATATCTGCAGTTAATTTTTTAGTATAGAGTCGGTTATTTTTGAAAGAAAAAATGTCCCAAGAACAGTAAAATAGATCCTAAGTCAAGAATCAAACTTAACATTTTAAGATATTTACGTTACCATTTTTATATTTACGTTACCACAAACCGACATTACAAATATGTCTCGGTGGTCTTTATCTGCTCCTTGTCCATGATAAACTGTGTAATTGAAAATAATGATGTTTATTTTTTTTAAAATGCAAGTATGTACGAAGCCAAGAATTATTTTATCTGTTGGAAAATGAGATTTTGAAATAGTAAAATGTGTTATATTCTGCCAAGATGAGCAATAATATGCCCAAAAAGTTATATATTTCTAAAAAGCTAATATAATTTACTTAAACTCGATATGTGAATACTATCATATATGTCCTCTATATTGTCAACATCGAAGTTTTACAGGAAGAGATTTTACGTTACTGATGGTAACGTAACTATTTTGCTCTTTTTAAATAACTTACTATGAAGCATATAAAAAAAATTCTGAATATCGATAGAAAATACGCATTATCGAACTAAAAAATGTCCCAGCTTGTGTCTTTATGGCAATAATAACAATACACAGCAAGTTTTAGTGGACAAGGACCTTAAACCTAATCTTTCTTCAAAATAGATCAAAATTCAATATCTTGATCATCGAAAACTGTGGTGGTTTGGTACATGACGTCACAATCGGTATTCACACTTTATCTAATGTCATTAAATTTAACAGCCTGTTTCACAATTTGTAAATTTTGTTGAAACTCAGGAGTATCTCCTTCATGCAAAGCTCTGTCCTTAGCTAATTTTGGCTTTCTTTTTAGATCATATTTGGTAATTTGTTCTCTATCAGTTTTTAAACATTTTTGACTTTATGGTCTTCTAAACGTTTAGATTTTATCTGCACTGAAGAGACATAAGTCGTCGAAAAGCGTATTTGCAGAATCAAAATTCACTGTTACTTCGGTATTTAGTTATTTGTTACCACTGGGTCGATGCCTCTGCTGGTGGACTTTTAGTCCCCGAGGGTATTCACCAGCCCAGTAGTCAGTACTTCGGTGCTGACCCGAAAGCCGATTCTATTTGGAACCTTACAATATCTAATTTTATGTAAATTTTGTTGAAACTAAGGAATATCTCCCTCATGCAAAGCTCTGTCCTAAGCTGATTTTGACTTTCTTTTTAGATCATATTTGGGAATTTGTTCTCTATCAGTTTTTAAACATTTTTGACTTGATGGTCTTCCAAACGTTTAGATTTTATCTGCACTGAAGAGACATAAGTTGTCGAAATGCGCATTTGCAAAATCAAAATTCACTGTAACTTCGGAATTTAGTTATTTTTTACCACTGGGTCGATGCCTCTGCTGGTGGACTGTTAGTCCCCGAGGGTATTCACCAGCCCAGTAGTCGGTACTTCGGTGCTGACCCGAAAGCCGATTCTTTTTGGAACCTTACAATATCTAATTTAATGTAATTTTTGTTGAAACTAAGGAGGATCTCCCTCATGCAAAGCTCTGTCCTTAGCTGATTTTGGCTTTCTTTTTAGATTATATTTGGGAATTTGTTCTCTATCAGTTTTTAAACATTTTTGACTTGATGGTCTTCCAAACGTTTAGATTTTATCTGCACTGAAGAGACATAAGTTGTCGAAATGCGCATTTGCAGAATCAAAATTCACTGTAACTACTCGGTCGATACCTCTGCTGGTGGACTGTTAGTCCCCGAGGGTATTCACCAGCCCAGTAGTCAGTACTTCGGTGCTGACCCGAAAGCCGATTCTATTTGGAACCTTACAATAACTTATTTTATGTAAATTTTGTTGAAACTGAGGAGTATCTCCCTCATGCAAAGCTCTGTCCTTAGCTGATTTTGGCTTTCTTTTATTTGGGAATTCGTTCTCTATCAGTTTTTAAACATTTTTGACTTTATGGTCTTCCAAACGTTTAGATTGTATCTGCACTGAAGAGACATAAGTTGTCGAAATGCGCATTTGCAGAATCAAAATTCACTGTAACTTCGGTATTTAGTTATTTGGTATCGTAAATATCGGTATCGTAAATATTTTCAAACTCCATATCCATTGATAATTTCTAATTTAAACCATATATTGAGTTGTTTGTGATTTAGATTACTTCTTGATTGTCTTTCCTTCTCATAACTGCTTCTAACAGTGATGTACTGATAATAACGGCAGTAGAATACCGAAGGAACAAAGTAAGTGATGATTACAAAAATCGAAGTCCAAAGACATGGCCAAAACGGCAACAGAGAAAAAACAAAGACAAAACAAGGACGTGAGACAGCCACAATAGACGGAAATAAAAAAAGATGACATTAAAAACTAAGGCACTCATAGTGTGAACTCCCATGAAAACCGGGAGTGACACCAGGTTCTCCGGAAGGGTAAGCATGTCCTGCTCCACTAGCGGCACCCGTCACACTATCAGTGGGGTATATATTGTTTTGAAAGTTATGATTTGAGGCCGATTGGAATTGCCATTTTCTAAATCTTAGACAAAACCAATAAAAAGCCATGGTACGTGTTACTTCTCTAACCCTCAAACAGTACGAAGGTAAAAATTTTAAAAGCCGTTGTATTCAAACATTAGTAGCACGAACATAATAACGAAGACAAAACTAAAATCTTACAGTATGATATACAAGACAACACAAAAAACTAAAACCACTGACAGTATGAACTCCCATTAAAACTGAGAATGACATCAGGTGCTCCGGAAGGGTAAGCATGTCCTGCTAAACTAGTGGAGTGATAACTGTCTTTCTTCTGATATGTGTCTCGTAAATATCCCACGAATTTTTACGCTCTTTTTACGTCATTCAAAAAAGATCAAACTTTGTAAGGGATAAGGCTTCATAGCCTTTCTAAGTATATAAATTCATACTGTATGTATTATAAAGTTAAAGTTATAATTCTTTGTAAATTTCGGGTACATTTTTGTTTCTCTTAGTATCAGAATAAAAGGCCTAGTCAGATATTTAGTTGGCCAAGAGACACTAAAATTGTAAAATTAAATTCAATGATCCCGTTAGAGAAAATTATACTTTTGACAAACATGCTGTTGCATAAATTTTAAAATACGTATGCATTTTAGTTATTTGTAATACTTATATTTGTATCATCGTTTGTATGTTGTTCAATAACCCCTTTTCAAAAAAATGTTGATTGAGACAGTGACGTAAATATCGTTTTTGGCGCTTTTAGCTAAATTTTCTAAGAAAAATCCACCGCAAATGTGGTTTTTGCATTGTTTTCCTGAACAATGAAGTACAAACTTCAAATAAATAATGAAAAATAGTAGCCCGGAGGTTTTCTTGGTAGAGTTTTTGCATGGGATAGTGAAACTATGGCACGCGATAGTAACAAAACAACGGCAGTAGAATACCGAAGGAACAAAGGAAGCGAAGACCACAAAAATCGAAATCGAAACCCAAAGACATGGCAAATACGGCAACAGAGTAAAGCAAAGACAAAACAAGGATGTGAGACAGCTACAATGCACGGAAATAAAAAGACGACATTAAGTACTAAGGTACTCGAATTGGTACCTTAACGCATTCTCGGAGATGATATTTAATACAGGAGTTTATCTTTTAATGCAGAGTGGAGTTGGTAAAAACAATTCCCGTATGATTTTCATTTTCTTGGATATGGTGTACTTGTACATCTCATGTGTATACTTTGTTTATGACTATTATCTAAATCATGTAAATTCTAAAACCTAAATCTTAACTTCCTCCATCGTAGTTTTGTCCTTAGTTATATTTGATATTACTGATTATTCGGATTTAGTTTGGTTTTGAAATTGTGGATTTCCTATGTTTGGGTTCTGGTGCTGCTGATGAGGAATTAATTTCCGAAATGGCCTTACAGCTAATTAAAATTTATTGAAGTTGGAGTTGACATATGTGTTTGAGTCTCATGTTCATTTACTCCATATCCTTTCGTAAAATATATGATGAACTTTTAAAAGATTGAGGTTAGACACCTGAAAAAGTGATTGTCAATTTATCATGTTTGAACTCTCCGGATTGTGTCATTTATTGCAAAATATAATGCTAGGAGTAGTTTATAACTGGAAGTCCCTTCCAACCTTTTCGCTCCTCCCACCTTCTTTCTATCCCATACTTCTCCTTATAATCCCTCGCTTCCCTCACTTTTTATTTAACTACTCCACTTCTGTAGATAAACAAATAGTTTGTTTAAAATTCCACTACGGTTTCTGTAGAAATCGGCACTCTCAATGATAGGGTAGTGTCTCAAAGTTGTCATATTTTAAAACATTCAGTCTGAACTTATATAACATGAATGAAATTATCCACTTTGCCGAAGTCTTTATCAGTTTTCTTTCAAAAATTACAAAAGTCAAATTCTGATTACCGACACAATCATTGAAATCAGATGTTGATATCTTTCTATAATACATAGTTTCGATTTTGGAAGCCTTAACTTTTCGTATTGCGTTGGAATTTATGATTGTGTATCGCCACCATTTAAACAGAAATTGGTAGCGCCGAAAAGAAAATAATTTCTTAAATTTTATTCGTTTCGAGCCAACTGTTACAGAAAAGAGCAATTGCAGTTCCATTAATGTATTCTAAAACTGATCATGTTACAATAATACAAGCTGCTATGACTGAATATTTAATAATTTCATTATCTGTGGCGTGTTTTGCGGCACGTGATCGTAATTTGCGGCCATTGTAAGTGTTTCCTGTCATCCCCTCTATATTAATTTCATTTTATCTTAATTTTGCTACATTTATAATTAAACATTTTCTTCTTTAAGTTCTTAAAATGTTGTTACTTACATGTTATTTTCAAGAGGATTCTCGTCCACAATAACACCCGTATCAATCACTTTGCTAACCACAGAATTCAATCTTAAAATGTTGTTACTTACATGTTATTTTCAAGAGGATTCTCGTCCACAATAACACCCGTATCAATCACTTTGCTAACCACAGAATTCAATGTTAAAAACAGAATTAACAGCTTCATGATCAACGGAGAAGATGGCTAAAATTTCTTATGCCCCCGTTATATATAGATCGGCGAAAATGATTGAGGCGTGTCAACAAGTTGCAATAAAATGAATTGGAAATGGTATAGAAAATGGGGGTAGAGTATAGAATTTAATTAGATTAAAAAACCAACTTGAAATTAGCATCGTTGCTGCCTTTTATGGATGTTTTGTAGTAATCCAAAATTAATGAGACCACAGTCGCATACAATTTTTTTCTTTCCCAGACTTTTTCTGAATTTTATAATCAGTATGACGTGATTGGATTTAATTACAAAAATATAATGGAAATATATCATAACAGTTATTGTAACATATCCCTTCATTATTCCTCCTTCTTCATTTTCTAAAATAAAAATGAATCTAGCAGATTAGGTCATTCAGAATTATAACTTGAGAACTCCAAACTTCAAATTACCCATGTATCTAAAGATACCGAAATGGGTGTATGTAACTTCCTTGTAATAATCTAATAATGTTGTAGGGGGCACAAAAAAAGCAATGTATATTCAAAACGCTAATTATCAATTATCAATAATTTGGAAATCAAAGTGCACGGTGATATCAAACACAAGTGTATGTTATGATGTACGGGTGAAAACGACAGCCTCTTTTAAACTTGGCCCGTACGTGTTGTACAGTATAATCAGTATTTGTAGCCCCTTTCTTAGTTTTGAGATCACTCAAAATGCTTTAATAGGATATGTACTGGAGAGAAACAAGTTGTCGAAATGGCCATATACAGAATATAAATTTTCATTAAACTCTATATTATGTGATTCAACCCAGGAAGTAATACATACTCTCATTTTTTTTTTCAACCGTTAAATATTATATAGAATAACTGAAGTAAGTGAGAACAGAAAAGTCAATCCAAGGACAATGGCAACATCGGAAACAACAAAGCATGAGTATGGCACAGAAAAGAAAAATGAAGACACACACAAAAATGAACATGACGGACCCAATAAAAAACCATGGGTGAAATCAGGTGCACGGTACAGTAAGCATCTCCTGCTTCTTTTAAGACACCCGCCATGTTGAGCATGTCAAATCAGGTAGTAAAGTCAAATCCGATGGAGAAAACAGCAGTTAAGCTTAAAAGGGAAAGGTCTGTTGTCATCTGGGAAACAGATAGCCAATAGCGGTCCACAAGATGGTGATGTCGACCGTAAAACTTCTGGTACGATGACGTGGGTAAGTTTTGGGTAGCATTGTTTAAGGGGGTAGACCTGGGTAGGCCTAAAATTTTCCGCTCGTTTAATTTTCTTAATATTTCCAGTATTAAAACTACACATGTTCATGTCCACTTTAAGCAATTTTCAACAATTTCTGCTGTCCCTTTTTATGTCTAGTGGTCATCAAAGATACCTTGTTTCCTCATGTTATTTGGTCCGTTCAGGACTTGATTGTGGTGTATAAAATTGGCTCTAATTAAATTTTTACTTGATTTAGAATTATTTCGAATGCAAAATTCTGTAGTTTAGACATGTGTTAAAGTAAGCATGGATAATGATAGTAAATTTAACTACTTTGAACAGAAATAAGTGGGTGTTTTGCACAGTATAGGCTGAAATTTCTACTCTATTTTGATCACTTTCAAACGCCTCTTGTAAAAAATTCTGTCGTTTAATTTTAACCAAAAACTGAGAATAGAAAAAAAACTAGTATATGTAAAATATATCAAAATTTAAGAAAATTCTACCGTCCCATTTTTTCTGAATTTAGAATAAAGTGGGTAAAAATCAATATAATTGTTGAATATGTACTATAAATTACCTCACTTGGAAAAAAATCCGACTTTTACAGATTTTCATTATCTTTGGACAGTATTGCAAAATTTTAGGGTAAAATGGACTCATTATAAATAACTGGATGTTGGGTATTTGTTTTCATGACAAAGTGAATATTTATTTGCTTTGTGGAAAAAAATTACAATTTTAAATTTCTGATCATACCTATTGCAGTGATTCTATTTGTTTGTGTAAGTAATAAAAAAGTGAAAAACAGAGTTACCTCCTCCTATCACAGGTCTACCCCCTTAAGTAGCCTATTTGTAAGTAAACGGACTCTATCAAGGAACTCACTGTATGCCGTATGCCGGCACTGTTGGGATGTTGCTACAAAGAAAAGGGAAACTCAGGACATCATATATACCTACAATTCCTTGAACCGTGGTCTAGAGAGATAAAAAAAGGTTGAGCTAGCAAACAGTATACACAGAACATACAAGAGACATACGTCATACTTTTTTATTCTTATTTTTAATATGGCAATGAAAGAAAAACAAAAGTATCGAAGTATTAGTTATTTACATTAGAAGGGTACAGAAAAGACGATTTTCCTGAAGTAACGGATAACTAAATACCGAAGTTACTGTGAATTTAATTTCTGCATATGCGTATTTCGACAACCCATGTCTCCTCAGTGCAGATAAAATCAAAACGTTTGGAAAAACATAATAAACTCGAAGATATTTAAAAACTGATAGAACAAATAGCCAATATGATCTAAATGTATAGCCAAAATGAAGTAACGGATAACTAAATACCGAAGTTACTGTGAATTTAATTTCTGCATATGCGTATTTCGACAACCCATGTCTCCTCAGTGCAGATAAAATCAAAACGTTTGGAAAAACATAATAAACTCAAAGATATTTAAAAACTGATAGAACAAATAGCCAATATGATCTAAATGTATAGCCAAAATCAGCTAAGGACAGAGCTTTGCATGAGGGAGATACTCCTTAGTTTTCAATAAAATTTACAAAAATTTAGATATTGCAAGGGATAAAACTCCTGCATTATACATTTTAGGAAAGTGGAGACCATACTGTTTCGAAATAACGATGTGGTAGTTATTGGCTGTAATTGAATTTAATGTTGTAGGGCATCAAATGGCATTTCGTAACTTTTGAACTTTTATGCATTTCACCAATAAAAATGCAACAAAATTTGAAAATTCATTGAAGTTTTAAAAACTTTTAACTGACCTAAAACTTAAGTTAAGAACCCTGAAACTGCAGCATATACGTGATAAATTATTTGCATGGAAAGAGGAGTTTTTATTCAAATGTCAAAATTAATACACGTGCATAGACATTCAAAACGTTAGCAACGTAAAATTGTCAAATGATTCACGTTATTTGTCTAAGACTTGGGTTTGTCAAGTTTCTTGACGTGACAAACAGCTTGAATAGTCTCATCTCTGGTTCTACACCTATAACCTTGAAAAATTTTATAAGTTTTTACGAAATTTATTGTTGATTTCTCTGAAATGGCGAATATTTTGAATTCTGTTGAAATCAAAAGCATTGAATTAGCAATGCATTTCTTAGGCTGAGACTTAATCTGTAATCGATACCGATAAACTATTTAAAAAAAACAACTTAATTCTTTAATTCAGGTATGAACTTTCATAAAATATAGCTTTATATCAGCTTTTAGAAAATGCCACTTATTTCTATAATAGTATTTAAGTTCGGTTATCGCGGTGGCGTTTTGTATTTTGGTTATTAGTTGTATCAAACGCATGCTTTTATAGTGACGTCATTATTTAATTCCGATCAGGGGATCAACGTCTGAGAGAGAATTTCGTTTTTGGATTATCTGGTGTCATCTCCAGGGAGTATTATATAAATCTGTATTGTGTGGTCATATATAGGTGAAATATCGCACTATGTCAGCTTTTGTACATTTTATTTGAGTTTAAATCAGGTTTCAAGAGATCTTGAAATTGCTTGATCTGCAGGTGTAGCGTTTTCCTGTTTGCTATCGCATTTTTTGGAGACATTTTGTGTATATCTAAGTTCTTCCTGCTCCGATACCACATTTGTGTTATCGAATTATCAAATTATTTTTAAATTCCCAATTACGAAACAACTTTGACACCCCCACGTTTATTCTGTCTCGATTGAAATGATACAAAGTGCATCAATCATCCAATTTAACTGAGCAATATTCTAATGTGTCACTCTTAAAAAGGGAAGCATTGTCTACTGCACAAGTATTAAAACACGTATTTAAAATAAAAAAAAAATCGGCCACAGCTTGATTGATTTAGCCGACTCTCAAGCGCCCGTGTCTATTTCAGGTATGCTCAGTGTAAGGAGGTCAAGCCGGAAGAGGAAACTTTCCTCGGTGTTACTGATTTCAAGTTCTGCTGCCAGGAAGAGTGAAACAGTCACTCATCAACCTACTATGAACCGGAGTGCTGCAACAATGACAATAGCTCCTAGTACAACAACCAACACGGTTCCATCTTGGAGTCTACCAGATGTATTGCCCGCGACACAAGTTCCAACGGAAGCACATAATAGGGATGACTTTCCAATTGCAACTTCAACGGTGCAGATACAACCAAACACGTCACAAACTCAGGGTACAGCGAATACACAACAAGAAATGGGTAATTCTTTACCAATTAATATTCACGATTTTACATCGCCAACCACCCAACACTTAGATAGTATTCATGCTGACCTAGCATTGAATGTTTCACAATTAATAAAGGACAAAATATACAAAGTGAATATGTAGATATTGGGTTACTATTAGAGAACTCGCAAGCAAAGGCATTCACATCTAAATTAACCCTACACAAAGGTGAACTTGTACTTCGGCCAGATTTAGGCCGTAAAAAGATTACAACAAGTGAGCAATGGACTTCTGCATTTCATTATATTTTGTAGTATTATTGTACAGCACATCCAAGTATGTTACAAGAACTATTGAAGTACATGCATGTTATTCGACTGGGGGCGGAAAGGTTGACTTTAGGATGGCGGTCGTATGACGAGCAATACCGCTTACGTAAGGCGCACAATCCATAGAGTTCATGGTCTGTAATTGACCCTGAATTGTGGCTTGTTTACATTCAGGGTGACAATTTATTTTCTGGTACGTCCGGTACCATTTACACAAAAAAGTCTAACATTCTGAAGTGTTCTAGTTTCAATTATACGGGGAGGTGTTATAAACAGGGTTGTTCATTTAGCCACACGTGCATGCATTGTAGCGGGGGGGGGGCATGCAGTCAAGGTATGTAGTATTAAACACAACTTACGTTTAAATAACACTGAGATGGTTCCAAGAGCTAATGCACCCGTAAGTTTTCCCACATGGATAACTAGACCTAATATGGACCCTTATTCTGGTTTTAGGTAACACTACAGCAAGAGACCGAGAGTTGCGGTCACGTCTATGGCACAAGGGCTATACCCCAATTCACGTTGAACTACTCTCAGCCTTATTGAAAGATTATCCCTCCATTGACGATGCTAAAGTTTTGACAGATGGATTTTTAAATGGTTTTCGTTTAAATTATACTGGGCCTCGTTTTAATCTAGAATAAAAAAACTTGCTTTCAGCTGAGCAACAAAAAACTGAAACATTAGAAAAGTTAACTAATGAGGTAAAAATGGGCAGAATGTTGGGCCCATTTTCTCGCACTCCAATTTCAAATCTTCGCACTTCTCCAATTGGTTTAGTCTCTAAATCTGATGGTAGCTGGAGGCTTATAACTCATCTATCTTATCCACAGGAAAACAGCTTGAATTCTTACATTGACCCCCAATATTGTAAAGTAAGCTACACATCTTTAGATACGATTTTAGACAAGATTTATTATTTGGGCAAAAGGGCAAATCTAGCTAGGATTGACATTAAATGTGCATGCACCTCTTGATTGTGAACCCGGCCGACTTTGACTTGCTTGGGATCAAATTCTGTAATAATTACTATATAGATAAATGTTTACCATTCGGTTGCTCTGTTACTTGCAATTTATTTGAAAAATTTGCAACGTTTTTGCAGTGGGTAGTCGAAATACGCCCTGGTCTGCATACATTAGATCATTATTTGGACGATTTTATCTTCATGGGCTGAAAATACAAACGACTGTTCTTTGTTAATGTCAACATTTTCTCAAATTTGTGAAGAGCTAGGAGTACCAGTAGCAGACAATAAAACAATGGGACCAACAACAGTTTTGCCGTTTTTAGGTTACATTATCGACACCGAGTTAATGGTTGTTTTAATTCCACAAGAAAAAACTGAAAAGTTGCAAAACATGTTAACGGTATTATTATCACGAAAAAAGATAACGCGTAGAGAATTGGAATCTATCGTCGGGCTGATGTCATTTTGTGCAAGTGCCATACCATCGTCAAGGGCATTTCTCAGGAGGTTTTACGACTTAATATCGTCAGTAAGACGCCCATATTTTAGAATCAGGCTAAATTTAGAAGTCAAAGCCGATGTCAATATCTGGCTACTTTTCCAACAGAAATTGAATGGGCAGTGTTTTTCCCTGACAAATTATGGACTTCTTACGACATTCTCCATTTGTTCATTGACAGCTTGGGTAACCCATATTTGGGCTGTGGTGCATATTTTAACGGTCAATTGGCCCAAATCCGGTGGCCAAGTTCTTGGCGTTATTTACCACATATGAAGAACCTGTCATTTCTTGAATTGGTTCCTATCGTAATGGCTATGTTTTTATGGATTGCCGAACTCACAAATAAAAAGATCTTATTTCACACAGATAACTCTGCATTGGTTTCTATTATTAACAAAAGAACATCTAAAGATAAGCTTATAATGAAGCTTATATGCCCATTTGTTTTCTTAACCATGTTACATAACGTACAGTTTAAAGGGTGCAAAAAATGAAATTGCAGACACTCTATCCCGTTTTCAGATGGAACGTTTCAGACGCTTAGTGTCAACAGCAGATCAGAGCCCAGCTCCTGTACCACGATAATTTGGACCATTATTTTGAGCCTGTGATCGCTAGTTTAATTGGCCAGTCCGTTTCTCCTAGTACTTTGCAGATATATGAAAGGGGGGTTCGTTGTTTTAATGACTTCAGGTCACACTTTAATTTAACCAAAATTTGGCCAGTTGCTGTTCAAGATTGATGTAAATTTATAGCACATCTATATTTACGAAATATGTCACATTCTTCTATAAAATGTTATGTTTCGGGCATAAGTTTCTTTAACAAAATAAATGGTTTCGAAGATATGACACAAAGCTTTATAATCAGAAAACAGAAGGCGTAAATCGCTCGAAGTCTAGAAATAAAGACACAAGATTGCCGATCACAAGAGATATGTTTAAGATTTTATTAGCTTCATTGCATCTTGTATGTACATCTCTTTGTGAGGTTAATTTATTTAAAGCCGCTTTTTCTTTGGTTTTTCATGGGCTTTTCAGAATTGGAGAACTTGCTGTGAGTAATGGTGAACATCGTCATGTTCTACTCGCGTCAAATGTTATTTTTGACGGAAACCAGTTAAAAATTCTTATCCAGTCTTCAAAATCTGACCAGTTAGGGGTCGGTTCCATTATTATCATTAAAACTCAGCAAGACACGCACATATGCCCTTATATATTGTTACAGAAGTATATCAGAGATAGGCCATCGTTTCCTGGTCCTTCATTTTGTCATTTTGACGGAAAAGTTTTAACTAGATATCAATTCGTTACCATTTTAAAGAAAACTTTAGATTGCGCAGGTTTAGATAACAAAGGATTCACTTCACACTCATTTCGGATAGGTGCCGCCACAAGTCTGGCGATGCACGGGGTTCCCGAAAGTAAAATAATGCAGCTCGTTCGCTGGAAATCAAATGCATATAAGAGATATATTAGAAAGTAAATTTTTATATTCAGTCACATTATATTGCGTTAAATTATTAACACTTTCCAGTACTCTTAGGGGTGTGGATATGTGGGTCTTCAATAGTGAAGCATCCATTCTTGGAAGCTAGACGGCAACCTGGTGGTACTAATTTGGGTTTGGAGAGGTTAGGCGTTTGTATCTGGTGGCAAGGCAAAAGTGGCATGCTAGTTCATGAACTACCACAACACATACGTACAATGATGAAGTATGAGGACCCACCCCCATTTCTAATTATTCACGTTGGAGGTAATGATATTGGCAGAGAAAAGATTGGGTACATACGAAACAAGTTAAAATCTGTTCTTAGAACAGTAAGTAAGCAATTACCGTGTACTACGTTAGTTTGGTCGCAAATATTGCCACGTAATTGCTATTGGTTTTCATGGAAAGGTGTCAGTAGAGATTGAATAATTCAGTCGCAAAATTTGTGCTCGACATGGGTGGGAGATATATAAAGCAACCTGATCTTTTTCACAACTGGTCGTTATATGAGGATGATGGAGTTCTAACAAGTCTTGGAAATAATAGATTTTTACGCAATTTGCCAAATTGGCTCGAGCAATTCATTAACCACATATCCTTCTGTTTAATAATTTAGTATCAGTCTCATTTCATTCTAGTGTCGTAAATATTACATTGTGTCTATTTCCAACAGCTGAACACGTATGTATAATTTAGAGTGAATTAAATGTTTGCACGTCGCTAATAAGTGACATATTGGTATTAAAACTTTCATGTGCTTTATCACAAATATGTGTAAATACGTTATTTCATTTTGTTTGCAAGAGCATTTTGGTATTTGGCCACTTATAGCAGCGATCCGCCTTCTGTGGCAGTTGACGGTGCTCGGCCGTTTCTCTCGTCCGCACCGTCAATTTATATTGAATTTTTGGTTACCATTTACGCAATCTGCGGTAGCCATCTCATTTCATTTATGAAATGAACAATCAAATTTTACTACTATGAAGTTGAACAATGAATTACTTATTGAATATTGAAATATATTATATATACTTGCAATTATAAATAATATTTAATTATTAAAGCTGTGGCCAAATACCGCCAATATACAAGAGTTGGTTATACCCGAAGCCCTTTCTTTTTTTTTATTACCATCCGGGATAATAGAATTTAAGTCATTGTACTTGAATTCGGTTATCGCGGTGGCGTTTTGTATTTTGGTTATTAGTTGTATCAAACGTATGCTTTTATAGTGACGTCAATATTTAATTCCGATCAGGAGATCAACGTCTGAGAGAGAATTTCGTTGTTGGATGAACCTCCCACTCCCATCCCTGAAATAAATGAGATTTGTTTCTGCCGCGGATTTGAAATAATATTTTCAGGTTTAGTTACTGAAATCAGATAATCCAGACTCCACGTGTCCAGGCATCTGATTCCATGTGACTCATGAAGTCGTTTGAGCGTTTCACTTTCAACTCTACAAGAATTGATTTTGATGTTTTCGGACGTTTTCCACCAAGACCAACAAAACAATGTGACTCAAGTACCGAGTTTTCACTAGTACGTACTAGTGTGAAGCCGTTTTTTCGGAAACTTGATGGATGGAAAATTTCATTATATATGCGTAATTCCTTCACTTTGTTCTGTAACGCCAATATTCGTCAAGATGGCATAATTCGCTGCTTCAACTACAAGTCAGATGACTGTCTTATTCACAATAACATTATTAGGGGTTTCGGACTCATCGCCTGTGTATCCCACGGTGATTCAAAATTCTGTCTCAAAGCCATCTGTGTATCCCACGGTGGCTTATAAGTGGTTCGGACTCATCATTTGTGTATCCCACGGTGATTCAAAATTCTGTTTTCTCAATACACATACATATTTGTTTACATATTATCTGAATTTATATTGAATTTTTGGTTACCATTTACGCAATCTGCGGTAACCATCTCGTTTCATTTATGAAATGAACAATCATATTTTACTACTATGAAGTTGAACAATGAATTACTTATTGAATATTGAAATATATTTTATATACTTGCAATTATAAATAATATTTAATTATTAAAGCTGTGGCCAAATACCGCCAATATACAAGAGTTGGTTATACCTGAAGCCCTTACTTTTTTAATTACCATCCGGGATAACGTTACAGATAACATGTTTGCGGGAACTTGTAAGTAAGGAACACTAAAAGATCTCGTGCCCCTACCATTTTACGACAACAAATAAATATATAAAATTTTGATAATTGTTCTAGCATTTAAAACAAACATTTTCCGTGTGTGTGAATCGTTAAACTTACATTGTAAACTCGAAAACTAACCATGTTTTTGGAAATTGGGCTTTCTACTCCATCGATTGGTATATTAGTAGTTGTAGAGACCCCCTTTTAATTATATTTTGGGATGATAGTACCATTGGTTGGTCTTTAAGCAGTAGTATTTACCAACTGATAGTTATTTGCATCAAACTCATATTGATTGAAGGGCATCATGATATCGACCTCAATATGCGAAATTTGCATGGTGATAAAAAAATAAGTATATCTGAAGATGGAATTTAATAAAAATTTCAGGTTGAACTTTCTTTTTGAATTCTCTACAATGGAGTTGATAAAATATAATCAAGTGATTCTTGTTTTTGCATTCGATATGAAATACAAAATTGTAAAATAATTTGGTTGCGAAATTTGTCTTCTGTAAAACTGTTTTACACTTGATTACTTTTAACCGTGTTGATAGAATGATGGAAGAGGCATTATACATCAATTCAAGTGAAGGATAATGCCAAAAACTTTTTCAACTCTTCGTACTTCCCAAATGTACTTTCTATTCAATATATATATTGTCAAGTGTGCAAATACATTTTCTGATTTTGTCATTTTTCCGATTTTATTCCATTTAAAAGTATGTGCGTTGCTCTAAATTTTATTCTATTTATTTATTTATTTTTTTGTATCTATTTGCCTGAAAAATTTTGAAGGTTAACATACATATTGCGTAAAACTATGGTTTGTTTGAAAGCACTGCATAGTTTTTAGATTTCACAAGAATGAGACGTATAGAGTTTACGGGATATAACGGATAGATGCTTCATGTTGTAAATACTACTTAATATCAATGTCTGGAAAAATGAAACTATCCATATTTATCATTTTTTTGAGAAATTAAGATATCAGTTTCTTAAACTAATTTGGGACATGGATTTAAAGTAATTCTCCATGCGTCTTTTATACCTACTTAATTAATACTCTTCATACTTGACAGTACATAAGGATTTGACTTGGGATCTCCATCTCTGTTGTCTGAATCATACCCCATCTTCGTCCGCACTCTGACATCTGTTTTTCAACTGACCTTTGTCAGTTTCATTTTACGACCTCTATTTCTTGTGCATGTTGAAATCCATCTCATCTCAATTTTTGGGATCGATGTTGCATTTATCCTCTTTACGTAACCAATCCAGATCCAATCTTTCTTTTTAATCATGGTGAAAGTCGATGTTCTGATATAAAGGTCTATGTTGCTGATGGTATTTGGCCGAAATATTTTCTTTATTCATCTTAGATACTTTGCTTTGAACACGTACCGCTTTGAGATAATGTGTTTTTGTTACCTTCCAGGATTCTGATCCATATAAAAGGCCCCCAAAGATGTTGCCTTTAAAGATTTTAATTTTTGGCTTTGAGGAAATGATGACCTCCAGATGTTTATAAGGGTGTTAAAAGTTGATTTTTGAATTTCCTATTCTCCATGTCAGATGTTGAATTTCCATCAGATATTATTTTTCCAGCCAATATTTTACGAAAGGATATGAGTAAATGAACATGAGACTATAACACATATGTTAACTGTAACTGCAATAATTTTAATGAGCTGTATGGCCATTTCGAAAATTAATTCCTCATCAGCAGCACTAGAACCCAAACATAGGAAATCCATAATTTCAAAAAAAGTTAAAACTGCATAAAACCAAACGAAATCCAAATAAACAGTAATATCAAATATAGCTAAGGACAAATCTACGATGAAGGGACTTCCACCTTAGGTATTAGAATTTACAAAAGTTTAGATAATAGTAATTAAACAAAGTGTACACATGAGATATTATCTCATATACAAATACACCATATCTAAGAAAAATAAAGAGCATACATCTCTACCACGGGGAATTGTTTTACCAACTCCACACTGTATATAAGTATATAAATTCAGGTACTAGTACTTCCTACATGTCGTTGTTGTAGATCTCTAATACTTTCTATCAAAACATATTGAGTCGCTTTGAAAATGATTCCATTAATATCAGTCAAGCATTCATTGCCAAAGATGTATATTACCATCTTCAACATTTAACTTATCTACCAGATAGGAGAGAGCAAGATAGGTTTATCAGCAGGCTAATATTATTTTGTTTCCCCAAAAAAAGTTAACAGTAAAGTTAAATCCATGATAACAGCTACAAATTTTGAAAATTAACAGCAAACACCGCTTTTTTATTTCCCTTTAACAATTAACACATTGTCAGAGTAAGAATTAAACAGAACAGAAAACACCAACTGGTTCATAAATGAATAAAATCTAATTTATTTCACCAGAAACACGTACGACAAGATCAAATGACCAAAACACATTAATACAAAAAATCCCCACCACCAGATAGTCTTGCTTTGAAATACAGATGACAAAACAAATCTAATGTTTTTAATCTTAAAAAAAGCCCAAACTCAGTTTATAAGATTGAGCTCTAAAAGACATCTGCAATCGATTTATCTACATGTATGTCGTAGCCTAAATAAAGAGATATTTATACATAGCTTGTATGAATTTTATTTGAATTGACTACTATGAAATATTTCCCATGCTTAGGTGGATTTATGAGAAACAACATACAAACAGGTAGCCCCCCACCAAATCAAAATATTTTGTGTTTGTATTTTTAGCAATATGTTCATTATAAAAGAATTTTGATGCTTTTAAGAGATAATTTAAGACACTCTGAAGAACCAAACATCCAATGAACAAAACTAACAAAAATCCCTTGTATTTAGAAAGTAATATGAAATACCAACAAAATCAGTTATAATTGGACAAATTTCCTCCAAAATATCCGTTTTACTCTGTGGTGCACTTCTTCTAGAGAAGACGAAAAGAAACAAAAAGGCCTATCAAAAGACATCGGAAAGTATGCAAAAGAGGATAAACTTAAATTAAATGAAGAAAAACAATAATGAATATGTGTATGTAACAGCATAACTGACAGAATATATATGATTGATTGAGGAAACCTTACATAAACTAACATCAAATATTCTTTTGTTTGGACTCCTACTTTCCAATTTTAACTCAAAGATACAGCATGGAAAATACGCCTTTATACCATGAAGCAGTAAAACAATGTCTTGGTGTTATTCCTCACTTGGATTGAGTCATGCTACTTCCAACAATCGAATAAGTTAGATATAATGGTTGCCAACAAATAAATTTTCAGAGCATATTGTTTTGTTCACCAAAGGAAGCAAATTTTGAATTCAGATTATAAGATGGTTACGTATTTATTATCTATTTACACCTTATGTAAGAAAGTTGTATTCTGATTGGTTAATCCGTTGTATTTGCTTGGCTAATAACCCCTCACCGTGGTATTTGTCCCGGAGTCATCTGTGCCCTTTAATGATAGAAACATTCGGTGTAATTAAACAGATATAACATGAACATCGTGGTATTTGCTCAAGATAAAAGTCTTGGGTCTAAATTTCCCTCGCCTTTCAGGTTCGGTAAATTTTGGCAAATAACCCTCCTTATCATGATATATCTGTTCAAAATGCCTTAAATAAAAGCTTGACCTTTGAACTAACAATCTAATGAAGAAAAAACAAAATACAATTATTTCTGTATGTGATGTTTTCAGATACGGTTTCATTTTCGACGAAGAACAGTAAAAGATTCTAATTCTTGTATTTCATTTGATTTGGATCGAGTGTACGTGACCAAACAAAACGATGTAACGCCTACCAAACTAATGAAATATTTTAGTATAATAACTAAATTTAGATAAAAAAAATTCTATATATACCCTATTTCATTATACCGTGTTTGTGTATTTTTTTTCACACGGATTGGTTTCAAATTTAATTAAAATAACTTTATCCTTGGGACTGAATGTTTCCATGTAAAAATCCAAACAACTTTGACATGAAATTTTTAACATTCAGAAGTCCATGAAGGTCTACCGAATAGAATTGTCTAATTTTTAAAAAAAAATGAAACAAAGGGGATAACAGGAAACATCAACAATGGCTGCAAATTACAGTCACATGCCACAATCTGCCAGGGAACTACAAAGAAAAAACACAAACAAGACAAAGGACAAACGTAAACAACGATAGCTGATGTCTACGATAAGAGATAATCAAAGGACAATGGCAACATCGCGAAACAAAGAAATAAAAATATAACATGAGTACGGCACAGAAACGAAAATTGAAGACACACACACACACACACACATACAAAGATTAATTACATGAATCCAATAAAAAAACATGGGTGAGAATAGGTGCACAGGTACAGTAAGATTCTCCTGCTTCTTATAAGACACCGGCCGTGCTGGACATGTCAAATATGGTACTAAAGTAAAATCCACCCGTGGAAAAAAATAAGCTTTTAAAGTCATCTGGAAAACATATTTCTCCTAGCGGTCCACAAGGTCGCGATGTCGGACTAAAAACTTCTGGAGTAATGACTTCAAGTATAGGTAACATACCCTTGTTAAAGTACCGTATTTGTGAGCAACCGGGCTCTTTTAAGGAAGTCACTGTGTCGATCACATACTCTCGAGTAGCGAATGAGTTGAAAGATTCAAACTCCATTTGTAAACACTGTTGGAATATTACTACGAAGAAAAGGGAAGTTTGTCATAAGTCTACCTGTGTTGTCCATTTCAAGATGAAGGTCAAGGACTGAGGCCGATGTGGGAGTTTCTTTGTAGTATCCTTAATTTCTAGCTCTTTTCGATAGATCAGAAGAAAATAACCTAAGCGGGGTTGTTTAATGTCAAAATATCTATATATCGGAAGCTATCTTTATTTTGAAGAAGCCTTGTGATGAATTTTGTCAAATAAGAGTGGAGGAACGAATCGGCTAGAGGAGGTGCACAGTTAGAGCCCTACAGAATTCTGATAGTCTGTTGAAAAACAAGTATTCTAAACTGGACAAATATATTTCC
>MJUU01002928.1:18048-53167 GCA_002080025.1 Modiolus philippinarum | reverse complement strand
TAACCCATTAACAGAATCAAGTGCATCCTTAACATAGTTCTGGAATATACAATCTTAAGAATTTAACGATCTGTGTCAAATCCAACGTGTCATAGTAATACTCACGTGGTTTGATAATAGATGTCATATGTACTTTATGTTGTATTTCTACTAGATACATGTCTTTTGTACTTTATGTTGTATTTCTACTAGATACATGTCATATGTACTTCATGTTGTATTTGTACTACACAACGGCAGTAGAATGCCAAAGGAACAAAGAACAAGATTACATAAATCAAAGTCCAGAAACAAGATAAAAGCAAGAACACCAGAAGACGGAAGACCATAGACGCCACACAACCACAAAACACAAACACCACAAATACAACAATAAAAACTAAAGAACTAACATTGTGAACTCTCAAAAAGAGTTAGATTAAGTGCTCCGGAAGGGTTAGCATGTACTGCTATGTATACATCACCCGTCATACTGTCAGTGGGTCAATCCAGGGTATAGTCAGAATCGGTATTGTAAAATATGGGAAGACGTGAATCTAGCTGAAAATGTCTATCTATGGTGTCGTGGTGACAGCCATAGAATTTCTGAAGGGACGAAAGTAATAACGGCTAAACAAAGCCCTGGCTCAGCAGTTTTTTTGTGACAGTGCTTTTGCTCTTACCACAAAGTTACTGTATGAACTACGAGCTCTACAGTAACGAATAAATTGTGAAATATACACTCCATATGCTGGGAAGGTAGGTATATTGCTGCTGAGAAAGGGAAAGTTCACAATTTGAAAGTCAAGTAAATCGAAGTGTGAAGCAGATTTATGTGTATTGGTTGTCTCTTTAATTCAAGTTCACTGGGGTGGATCCTTTGTAAATATTCTTTAAATTTTGGGTTATTAAGAGAAAGTACATCGCTTATATAGCTGAAGCTGAAATTCAAAGTCTGGGCCAGTTGTTTATGTTTCTGTTATATTAGCCCTTGTAAAAACTTTTCTTCATACAAATAAAGGAAAATGTCATAATTTATGTATTGAAACTACTGTAAAGTTTATAGTTTATGTATTGAAACTACTGTAAAGTTTATAGTTTATGTATTAAAACTACTGTAAAGTTTATAGTTTATGTATTAAAACTACTGTAAAGTTTATAGTTTATGTATTGAAACTACTGTTAAGTTTATAGTTTATGTATTAAAACTACTGTAAAGTTTATAGTTTATGTATTGAAACTACTGTAAAGTTTATTGTTTATGTATTGAAACTACTGTAAAGTTTATAGTTTATGTATTAAAACTACTATAAAGTTTATAGTTTATGTATTGAAACTACTGTTAAGTTTATAGTTGATGTATTGAAAGTACTATAAAGTTTATAGTTTATGTATTAAAACTACTGTAAAGTCTATTGTTTATGTATTGAAACTACTGTAAAGTTTATAGGTTATGTATTAAAACTACTGTAAAATTTATAGTTTATGATTTGAAAAACTGTAAAGTTTATAGTTTATGTATTGAAACTACTGTAAAGTTTATAGTTTATGTATTGAAACTACAGTAAAGTTTATAGTTTATCTATTGAAACTACTGTAAATTATAATATGAATCATATCTTGCTCAGGTTTGCAATCACTGGCATTTGTGGAAAATATTCTAAAAAATATGTTTTTTTCGCAGTCGTTTTGCTGACTTGGATGAAATAAATCTTGAACTTTGACATACCAGTTTTCCAGCTGTCATCTGTCAGTAATAAAACTGTGATGTATTTATATATTAAGACAGTGATCCATTTATGGTGCCTGTTGCAGTGTAACAACAAACAAAAAAATAAGGTATTAAAATTAGTGCATCTTCGAAGCCAGTATATGGCAATGAACAAGTAACAAAACTACAAACCTTAAAAGAAATCTATAACACATGACTTGCATTCGATTTAGCAATAATCTAAATACTTGTTTTTTTTCACAAACTCAATCAAATGTTACTGGTATAAACAATACTATTATGTAACCTGTGGATATTAAACAGTATCTGCATTAGGTTGATTTTATGTTGAATGTATCTATTGGGATTTTGCCCCATGTATATTTACTTCATATCCCTCTATTGCTGCGGTAAAGGAAGTGGCAAAACTTTAATTGTAATGAAGTCAAGATCAACACCCCAAGCTTACACAGTGTATTAGATTCATCGTTGTGAAATGTCTACATTGTATATATATCAAACGTGACAAATGTATACAATGTTGTCTTTACACGACAGCGAGTCAATGAAAGGTAGACAGCTTTGGGTGTAAATAGTAATTTCAGCAAACTGATAGTTTTGTCACTTCCTTGACCGCAGCAATATTTGTTCATTTGGGTTGAAATTCTGGAGATAACACTTGTTCTGTACAAGCTAGAATATAAGTTAAGGAATTCTATAAAACGTAACAGTATTTTATTGTGGAAAGAACTGTCCTTTGCAGATATTGACATTATTCAAGTTCCGGTGAGTTTTTCGTTAAGTGTTCTCTTTTTTTTTGTGGTTTTGTCTTTCAACTGCTTCGAAGAGACATAGGTTGTCGACTAAGTAAATCATGATGACTGAATAACTTACCTCGTGACAATTTAAACAATATATGCACTTGAGGGCGTTCACTACTCCATTTGAAAATGAATAGGATTTCAGATAAACATGATTTTTTGTAAGAAAATTAAAGAAGAAGTAATTTAAGTGAAAAAAAAATTGATAGGTTCGAGATTCAAGGGATTGAAAATTTGGCGGGAAACTGAACTCCTCTAATTTTTCATATGATTAACATTAACAAGGTTTGACCGTGAATGAATGGGACAAAATAAATTCAATGAATTTTTTACAGAATGCTTACAAAGATATATTAAATGAAATTATGGGAAAAAATAAGGGATTCAATGGGGAAAAATTATAATGCCTTTAAATGGATAAAACCTGAGGGTTCCGAAAGTCTGACACAAATCCAAAAACATGAGGATTTAACCTCCTTAACACTTGAACAACCGTTTCATGCATTTTTTTCTGTTGTCCACTGTTTTACATTTCAATGAGAAGCATTATTTTGGCATCTTTTATAAGTCATCTTATTCATCTTGTCATCTATTATAAGTCATCTTATTCATCTTGTCATCTATTATAAGTCATCTTATTCATCTTGTCATCTATTATAAGTCATTTTATTCATCTTGTCATGAATAATAAAAGAATAAATAAGAAATGTCAAGTTTGCTTTAATATACTGAGTTCGGTGTGGAAATGTCATGTGTGCTTTTATAAGCTGAGTTCAAATGAATCAATTTAATGAACAATTACATGAATAACAAAACAGCATAGAATTGAGAAAACTCAATAATTTTGGCGACAGTACTAGTTATCATAATTGAGGATGTACAGAAAGTTTTGTCAATAGCTTTATATTGCTAAACATTAAAAAAAAACAGAGATGATATAAACATGATAAAATAATGATATAAACATGATAAAATAATGATATAAACATGATAAAATAATGATATAAACATGAAAAAATAATGATATAAACATGATAAAATAATGAGCAAAATATATCAGCAAACGAATATCAAACACAGGTGATTGAGGACATTACTCTATATTGAGCCCCTTTAACCCCTTTTTACCATATTTTCTCCATTTTTCAGTATTTGTCATTTATTTGAGCGATTTGTACTTTATCGTCAAATGTGTTTTTCGACTTTTTGACTAAAAGTCGAAAAGCACATTGATAGTAAAAAAGGAATTTGACGATAAATAAATGTAAAACAAGTACAAAATAGCATAAATAATGACAAGTATTGAAAAATGGAGAAAGTATGGTAAACAGGTAGAGGGGTTAAAAGGGCTCAATATAGAGTAATGTCTAAAGGGAGAACGGGGAAAATCTACAACAAACACAAAAAAAATAGTAATTCATATAAGCCTCAAATTAAGACAACCTTACAAAGACAAAAGAAATAAACAAAAACAAAAACAAACAAGAACAAACGCCACAAATCAAAAGCAAGGCAGCCTACACCTCTACAAAAAGGAGTTATCATCAGGTGATCCGGAAGAGAAGCATAGTCTGGTCCACGCGTGGCAGCAGTCACACTGACAATGAAATGTCCGGTTTTTTCATTGTCGGAGTTTGTGAGTTGGGGTAATAAACTCTGAATCTACTCAAAGATGTCTATTCTCATTTGGGAAATAGAGACATTGTAACGGTCTGTCAAATCATGGTGACGACCGTTATGACAATTGCAAGAGTAACTGAACATAACCTTAGTGTAAAAGTTTTTTCGTCGGTAATATTGACTTACTTAGAGAGTTGCTGTATAAATTAAAGGCACGACAATAGAAAATGACTTGTTAAATGTAGATGCCATATGCCGATGATGTCGGAATATTACTCCATAAAAACGGGAAGTTCACTATTTGGAAGTCGAAATCATCACACCTGTTATTCAGTTTTGTTTTCAGACATACAGAGTTATCGCTTTTGACGTATAAGTTCATGTATGATGCTAATGATGGTGTATATGTGGTCTCTGTAATTTAGAGTTCATTTGGTATATAAGATCAGATTATCCTTGACTGGAGGATTTTTGAATGAAAGAATATCATCTATATAATCTAATATTTATTACCCCTTCTATATATAGCAAACTGAAATTAAAGGACTTGGATAGCATATATTTTTTTTTCTGAACTAGCTCTTATATGAACCTGGCTCCATGCCAATAAAAAAAGAAATCTGCTAAAAGTGGCACACAATTATTTCCCATAGGTATCCCCATTGTCCAATGGAACACTTGTCCTCTCAATTTTGCAAATAATGTTATCAATAAAAAATTCTAGCATTGCTGTGAAATTCTCTTCTTTATACTTTTTGTTTGAATCAGTACAACATCGGTAGTAGAATACCGAAGGAGATGTGTGATGTGTAATAAAATAGTCACATATTTACCCATTATCAAATATGAATCTTGATTCACTCTTTTGATATCAATTAAAAACCGTTGTATTAAAACCCTTAGTATTGACTTGAACTTATTATGTGGTATAGTGGTATAGATTTTAAAATTCAAAATGTATAAATAACTTAAAAATTCAACAGCAGTCATCCTTTAAAAGTTTATACATAAAAATAAGAACCTATTGGATGGAGAATTGCTTTTTTTACATATTTTTGGTTTACAATATTACCAACTTATTGAAGCATGTTTTCAACATCTCGAGTAAAATTAACGAGAAAAGCGTAAAATCACTCTGTTAGGCGATGTTATCCGCTGAAAAATCGTCGTCATTTAAGCCATCTATGGTTAATTAATGTCTTCATTTATGCACTCAGTGAATAATTAATAAAGGTGTATTTTATGGTATATATAAATTATTAAAACGTCTTCTGGAAAAAAAAATATTAACGAGATAAATTTTTTATGTGAGAACGATAAACATGTCGATTAAAATGTTGGTAATGATCCCGTGAGGTACGGTAAATAATAAACAGACAAAAGTACAGAGCATATGAATATTAGATAAAGAAAAACAAAAGCACTGACTATCAAAATCTTGTACTTTGTGACGCAAAATCTGAAATTTATGTCACGATAATTATTGATATAGGGGTATATATACAGTTTTACAGCAATATATCACGGACATATTGAGTCAAAATAAAGCAGTAGTTTATAACTAGTAGTTGTGATCCAATAAAAGGTGAGACAGTTGTTTTATTTCAATAATTGTCAAAATACAGAACAAAGTTCTAGGTTTCATAAAATACATTCAGTTTGAGGATTTGCTTATTTTATCCTAATCTCAGGAATCGGGCAATCAAACTACTTGAAATTCCAAATTTCAGGAAAAATTCCAGGGTTTGAAGCAATCTCAATTTGAGATGTTTAATGAAACCGGACCTTTATACATCTCTTATTTGGTTTAGTCATTTACTTTTAACCAGGTTTAAGATTGTGAATATCTGTAATGAATATTTCCCATGGTACCCTGTCAGCAATTTATTTGCTAATGTCGAAAAGCAATGTAAAAGTAATACAAGAAACCTATGTAACAACATCAGCGAATATCGAAATTGTAAGAGACCCCAACAAAACAAAACATTCAACCAATTCAAGAAAATGAGTACATTAAAAAACTTGAATCATTAGTTGAAAACCTTCAATGTAGATCCATAAAAAAACTTTAACATTTTCTGGTCTCATTTATAACCGAGGTGAAGACTGTGAAGCCAAGTTGAGAAATTTCATCTTCAACGAATTAGAAATAGAACATCACATTCGGTACTGTACACAGATTTGGCAGAATTGGGAGAAACGGAGCCAAACCAATCGTCGCTCGTTTTGTTTACCGAAAGGACCTTGAATGTGTACTGAAAAACGTTCATCGTTTAAAACGTAAACCGTTTGTAATCAGCGAACAATTCCCCCTGAGGTTGAGGCTCGTCGTAGAAAACTTTATCCTATATCCAGAGAAGCTAAAAAGGCAGAAAAGACCGTGTCAGTGGTTTGTGATGGGCTCTACATAGATGGTGTACAATATAAACCAGACAACGTAGTAGCTGAAAATGTAATAAGTAATCCACGCAGAGGCTTTAGGGTCGTTCTGTTAACAACGCCTGCTAGAACTAACGAACGATCCGATGTTGAACGGCCTTACAAACGCAATCGAGTTAGTTCAAGCCCCGTAAGCGCGGACACTCGCTTATCGGAACGCCACGGAGAGTGTGACCTGAACTTTTCAGTGAGCTCTACCAATGATGAAATTTTTATTGACCATAAAGTAAATTGTATTCTACTGCTGTTGTAATAAATTTAATATATTGTGTCTTAATTGTTGTGGGTTAAAGAGAAGACTGAATTATCCCAAATTTCAAGCTTTGATTGAAAAAAATGATATAATTTGTTTTGTAGAGACCAAAACCGATGACGTAGACATGATTGATTTTCCGGGTTACAAATTTAAAATGAAAATAGGAAAAATGTATCGCGTGTAAAATCAGGAGGTACAATTCTTGGTTACAGATAAGATTAAGGTATTACCAAACAAAAGTCAGTTTGTTTTATGATTTGAACTAACTTCCATAATAAAAGATACAGCCGAAAATGTATTATTTGGCATAGTTTAGTTTAAACGTAGTTTATTTGTAAATAATTTTTCAAAAGGGATTGGACACAACTTAGATCGTCCTCTCCCAAATACAGAAATAACATTAACAATATGTAATTTGAATGGCATAAACAAAATCATAGAAAAAGAATAAATAAAACAAAAACAGAACAGCAAAACATTACATTAAAACTGAAATATGATAAAATAAAACACTGAAATAGACAAAATCTTGCTGTTAATCGTATAAACACATAATCGTTGAAGATTTGGCATAGTATACATTCCACCAGAGTATACCAAATATTCCTCTGATGTTGCTTTTGACGAATTACAAAGCGAATTTGTACAATTTTCAAAAAATATAAACAAATATCGTTACTAGGGGACTTCGACGGACGAATAGCCGACGACGACGATTTCATAGACCTTGAAATTTACGACGAAAAGAGTAATGATGTCGCTGAATATTTAGACAATGACATAACAATTTTAGACTCTCTGAATATTCCTCGAAAAAGAGCCAGCCAAGATAAAGTAAAAAAATAATTATGGTAGGAAACTTTTAGAATTTTGTAGAGGTAATTGTATGTTTATTGTGAATGGCCGGATTGGTGAAGATATGGATAGTGGTAAATTAACATGTAGAAACTCAAGTATTGTTGATTATTGTATTTGTAGTGCAGAATTGTTAAATTATATTGTAAATTTTAATATTGTTGATTTTAGTCATTTGTTCTCGGACGAATGACAGTTTTACCCCTGTTGACAATTGTACAGAACATATAAATAAATGGAAATGCGAAATTCTGCCGAGTTTAAACATAATATACACGATGCTCTGTTGGAATCATTAAAAGAAAAAACTGAATCTGCTACAACTGATGTTAGTAAAGAGGAAATAAATAGTATGGTCGACAGTTTGGGGGAAAATTCATTAATTCTGCAAAAATAACTTTTGTAGTGACTAAAAATGATCATTCAAATTATCCAAAAAAGAAATTAGGTAAGCCTAAAAAGAATGGTTTGATAATGACTGTAAATTATCCCGACAAAATTATAGAAAACGTAAAAGGACATTTAAAAGGGAAAGAACAGATCAAAGTTGTAATGACATGAAGTTGTCTGAAAAAAACTTATAAGAAAAAAATGGATCGTGCTATTATCAATCATAGAAGAAAAATTACAAAAGAAATTAATTAATAATTTTACGCTCGAATAATTCTAAAGACTACTGGGGGTTATTAAATAGTCACAAACATAAAAAAAAACAACCCGATATACATATAGATAAATTATTTTAAATGAAGCACCAGAAGGCGAAGAAAATACTAACCTCCCCTTTATTGACCCTGATGAAATTGATCGATTAAATGAACAGTTAAATAGACTTTTTCAAGTGGTGAAATAATTGGTTGCATTAAAAAGCTCAAAAATAATAAGGCAGCAGGGGATGACCGTATATTTAATGAATACATTAAATCTACTGCTGATAATTTTTTGGATGTCTATGTTGTGTTGTTTAACCTTATTTTTCAATCTGGAATAATTCCAGATAGTTGGTTAGTTGGTTACATAAAACCCCATTTACAAAATTAAGGGAAGTGTTGATGATCCAAAGAATTATAGACCAATTAGTTGTCTAGGAAAACTGTTTACTGCTGTACTTAGCGATAGATTAACAAAATATTCAGGCAATTTCAATATTATTTGTGAAAATCAATGTGGATTTAGACGAAAATATTCCACTTTAGATAATATATTCTTACTTCACTCTCTATTTGAAATTTTGAAACGAATAAAGAAAAAGCTGTTCTGTGCATTTATCGATTTTGAAAAAGCCTTTGATACCGTTTGGCGAGACGGACTTTGGTATAAATTATTGCTTAGTAATATGAATGGAAATATTTTTCATGTTATTGTTATATGTACAAGGAAACTAAATCATGTATTTCATATAATAAATGTAATTCAAATTTTTTTCCGTGTAATAACGGTGTAAGACAAGGAGAATATTTACCCCCTTTCTCTTTGCTATTTATTTAAACGACCTTGATAGTTTTTACAGACCTGGCACTTAAAAGGACTGGAAACAGTCACTGACGAAACTGAAGAAAAATTAGAGATATTTTTTAAACTATTTTGTATTTTATACGCAGACGATACAATATAAATGTCAGAAACTGCGTGTGGCCTACAAAAACTTTTAGATCGTTTTTCAGACTATACAGATATCTGGAAATTAAAATTTAATATTAATAATACTAAAATTATGGTTTTCTCATTGGAACAAGTTCCGCGTAATTTACATTTCTATATAAAGGGAAAAGAAATAGAAATTGTAAGTGATTTTAATTATCTTGGTGTAACTTTTTCACGAACCGGTAACTTTAAAAAAAAAAGCCATTCAGAGTAATGTCGATAAAGCAAAGAAAGCCATGTACGAAGTTTTGAAACTTGGTCGAATGTATAATCTGTCAATAGAATCACAGCTGGATTTTTTCCATAAAATGGTAAAACCGATTATTTTGTATGGATGTGGAATTTGAGGAATTGGAAAGACAGAAATTATTGAGAGGGTACATTTAAAGTTTTGTAAATTGTTACTTAATCTAAAAACATCCACACCATCATATATGATATATGGTGAACTTGGTAGATACCCCCTAGAACTTGATATCAAAGTAAGAATGATATCGTATTGGACAAAACTGCTTTGTGGTAATGAAACAAAGTTATGTTCTATTATTTTTAAGTTATGTTTCAAAAAAGATACCATTGATAATCCCTTGGTTAAACAAAATAAAAATTATCTTAAATGAATGTGGTTTTTCAAATATTTGGAATATACAAAATGTTCACAGTCCTGTATGGTTAATAAATAGTGTTAAATTAAAACTTAAAGACTAGTTCCAACAGAGCTGGCACTCTGTGATTGACGAGTCTCCAAAAGGCATAAACTACAAACTTTTTAAAAGTTCATTTGGAATGGAAAGCTATTTTAATATACTTGATTATCCAAAAGCTATTGAATTTTGTCGATTTCGAACAACAAATCATAAATTGCATATAGAACAAGGCAGAGGGAACAATATAGAGCGAAATAATCATTTCTGTCCGCTTTGTAATACTAATGAACTTGGAGACGAGTTCAATTTTGTCTTACAATGTTCCTTCATCCAACAAAGGAGAAAATTGCTTTGGGCAAAGTGTTATAACAATCATATAAATGATTTGAAATTTGGGAATCTTATGTCGTCTGTGAATAGAAGTGAGATTTTTAAACTATGTAAATTTATTAAGATAATTGAAAAGGGTGTATGCAATTCGGGCTGATATTTAAGGAATATTTACATCAGATATATCCCAATGAGCTTGAAATTAAAGAAACAATTTACACAACTACATCGGCTTCGAACCTAGACCTTTTGTTTTATATTGACGGAGATGGACGTTTGAAGTCTAAGCTATATGACAAGCGTGGTGATTTTAACCTCTCAATTGTGAACTTTCCATTTGTTGCCAGCAAGACACCTACCTCTCCAGCCTATGGAATTTACATTTCACAGTGATTCGTTACTGTTGAGCGTGTAGTTTTTACAGTGAATTATTTTAACAGAGCAACAACACCGTCCCAAAAGCTGCTTAATTTGGATTAATTCAGCCTATAGTAATTTCATCCCTCGCGAAATTCTATGGCCGTCACCCTAACATCATTGAAAGATATGACGTGTCAGTGTCCCAAATGAAAGCGGATATTTTCATCTAGATTCACGTCTCCCTAAATTCGGCTATACCGATTTTGACTTTTTCCTTTCTTACTTTTGTCTCACTTACAGTGTGACGGGTGCTGATAACAGAGCAGAACATGCTTACCCTTCCGGAGCACCTAATGTCACTCTCAGTTTCATGGGAGTTCACACTCTGAGTGCCTTGTGAATTCTTCCGCTTGCTGTTTCTAGTGCCGGTACCAAGCCCGGCTATCCCGAGTTGTCTTTTGTCATTTTATTGTTTTTCTTTTGCAGTTCCCTGGTAGACTGTGGCATGTTATTGTACTTTTTGGCCATTGTAAGTGTTTCCTGTCATCTTATCTACATTAACCCTTTCCTTCATGAAACGGATTCTGAAAGGGCATTTTTTGCAAAAGTAAATGGGACCCAATGTTTAGAATGCTGCAGAATTATTGTCTTGCAAGTCAGAGTCTTGGCACTTGGCACAGTTAGACACCTGCCAGTGGTCTTTGGAAAACAGGTTCCAAAAGTCTGGTACTGGTTGCCATGGAGACAGCAGGGGACCTCAAAATCGTAAAAAAAAAACTCATACTTTTTTGCATTTTTTTCCTTCAAAACATACTTTAAAAATTTTTTTTAAACAAATCTTACTTGCGCATACCTAAGCAAGGTTTTACTTCAAAATATATGTGTTGAGGAATAGCTAGCACTATTTCATGATGTAGATAAGCCCCAAATTTGGTCTGGCGGCGAGGGGGAGCGTCAGCCCCCTTCGAACCCCAGGCACACCCCCCTCTGGGACCCCCTGACGTATCTTTTTGGTCCCCAATCGCGCGCGAAAAACACTAAATTTTTTTGCCCAAGTTATTTTCTGTTCAATAAGCCCATATCCTCATCCCAGGGTCTAATACAACACCCTCCTATAGCCCTTAAAGGGGGGACCTAGAGGCATCCAAAGGCGTCGATATGAAAGAAAGGGTTAACAGGGAAACAGGGAAAAAAAATGTCAAAAAGGCCAAAAATCGTGACAAAACTAATAGTTTTGAAGTTCTATCACCAAAAATTAAAGTAAGTTTTTTTTCTAAAATTTTGATACAAGTTAACGAATTTCTTAGTTTTTGGTGAAAATTGAATTATATTTTTTTTTATCTAAAAGAAATTAAATGAAGCTGTGTGTTGACAATGTAATTTCTTTTGTACTGCTAATCAACATTTAAAGCGTTGTTCCTTTGCTTGTTCCTTCATGTTCATGTGCTTTTACTTAATTAATTGTGCAATTTTCGGAGAGGAACAAATTGACTTGAAATGGTGTATTGTAAACCGAGCGTCTCCGAAACAATTATCAAAACATTACTTTTTATACGATTTTATATGATCTGGTTTACCTTTCCAAAAAAGTTGATTCTTTGATGGAAGAAAACTTACTAATTACTTTCTTAATATAGTGTTTGTTCTCGTCATTTCTACTTTTTCCCGTGTATTTATACATTTTTTTGTATATATCTTCTTTTAGTTGCCTTTTTTGTAATTATTGGCACAAAAAAAACATACAATAGTCTGTCTTATGGTGTCGTTTATTTGTTTTATTTTTTATTTTTTTTTATTATTTTTTTTTTTTTGCAATCTTTTTATCTCATTTGTTTTTTATTTTAATCTTTTTAATTCATTTTTTNTATACGATTTTATATGATCTGGTTTACCTTTCCAAAAAAGTTGATTCTTTGATGGAAGAAAACTTACTAATTACTTTCTTAATATAGTGTTTGTTCTCGTCATTTCTACTTTTTTCCCGTGTATTTATACATTTTTTTGTATATATCTTCTTTTAGTTGCCTTTTTTGTAATTATTGGCACAAAAAAAAACATACAATAGTCTGTCTTATGGTGTCGTTTATTTGTTTTATTTTTTATTTTTTTATTATTTTTTTTTTTTGCAATCTTTTTATCTCATTTGTTTTTTATTTTAATCTTTTTAATTCATTTTTTTTGTGATTATATTTGTTTGCTTAGTCTTTTTTAATTGGCGTTTTGATTTTTTTCTTCCTCTTACTTTGAAGCTATTTAGGCCATGTCTTTTTTCCGATGTATTGTTCCACTGATATTTTAATAGGACAAGGGATCACTGGAAGTCATGATAAAACTTGATAGTTTTCAAGCTATAGATCTTCATCTAGGGGTAAAAGTGTAAAGAAGGAAGTGTAAACAAGAAAAAAGCAAAAGTTCAAGGAAGAGGGAACTGGTAATTCAAAAACCAAAAATATAAACATTCAAACATTATTTATGTTGATGATTCTCAGCTCTTGGGTGATAAAATGTTGATGAGTTGTATATAAATAATTAATATAGTTTTTGTAGCACAAAGTGATACAAATGGGGTAATATCAAAATTAAATAAATAAGTCTTCACATTGGGTTCATTTGGTTGATTGTATTGCTCAGGAAATAAATAGAAGGGGAGATGATTTTTTTATGAACTGTGATTAAAACATATATCTTTAATGGAGTATGTTGTGCAAACTCAAATCAACTGCATTATGTATTTCAATCCAGGCTGTTTATTTTCTTGTTAGACAAACATTGTACATTTGCCATTACCCTTTCTATGTACATTGTTTATATCATTGTTCATATCTTTAACAGAGGAGTATTTTTAGTGCTACAAAGAGATCGTGTTTCGTCTGTATCAATTCATATGTCGTTGTTCTCAAGTTCAATTTTTAATTTCTTGAGAACTCGCCTGTAATTTCCTTATACGTTGAAATTTACCAGTGATTTTTTTTAATACTGTCAGTTATAAATGAACAACAAAAGGATATGGAGTAAATACACATGAAACGAATACATGGTAGAATAAAGCAATGGAACAACGCTTTTATTGTTGTTCTTCATATTTTAGTCACCATGAGGCCTTTAACAATGAGCCTTACAAATGAAAGACGGTCCCTAACACTGGTTTTAGTGGAATTCAGTGCAAGATGCCGACCAACGCTACATCCATGTTGTTATATTCATGGATGCATCGGAAACAAAAAAGAAACAGAGACACAACATGAGCACGGCACAGAAAAGAAAAGTGAAGACACACATGCACAAAGATGAATAACACGGACCCAATAAAAAACCATGGGCGAGATCAGGTGCACCGGTAAAGTAAGTACCTCCTGCTTCTTATAAGACACCCTCCGTGTTGAACATGTCAAATCCGGTAGTAGAGTCAAATCCGGTAGAGGAAACAACAGTTAAGCTTTAAAGGGAAAGATCTATTGCAATGTTGGAAATAGATATCCCATAGCGGTCCACAAGATGGTGATGTCGACCGTAAAACTTCTGGAGGGATGACTTCAAGCTTCGGGTAACATACCCTTGTTGATGTAGCTTATTTGTGAGCAACCGGGCTCTATCAAGGAAGTCACTGTATCGAACACAGCTTCTTGAATAGCGAGTGGGCTGGGAAATGTAAACTCCATATACCGGCGCTGTTGGGATGTTGCTACAAAAGAAAGGGGAAGTTCACTATTGGAAAGGTGAAGTCATCGCGTTTGTCGTACAGCTTAGTTTGAAGTCTACCTCTGTTGTCAATTTGAAGATGAAGGTCAAGGAACGAGGCTGTGATATTGTCTGTGGTATCCTTAATTTCGAGCTCTTTTGGATAGATCGGATGAAGAAAATCACCAAAGCGAGGGTTGTTTAGTGACAAAATATCATCTATATAACGGAAGCTAAAATTGAAGGATTGGGCCAGTTTTTTATCTTTATTTTGAAGAAGCCCTTCGATGAATTCAGCCGCATAAGAGTAGAGAAACAGATCGGCTAGGAGAGGCGCACAGTTTGTGTCCATAGGAATTCCGATAGTCGATTGAAAAACAAGTCCTCCAAAGTGGACAAATATATTGTCAGAAACACTAACATTTTAATCACTTCTTCCTCTGTATATTTTTTCTCCAATTCGGAGTCATTTTTCACAAAGAAGCCTTTTTCTCTACCTACAACAATGTACCTATATCTTCGTTCACCATTCTTACGTGAGAAACATCTATGAATTAAATCTTTCAGTCGAGATTTTAGTTGTTCATGAGGAATAGTAGTGTAAAGTGTGGAGAAGTCGAAAGTTTTAATGCTGTTACAGTAGAGTTTAAGATGTCAAGTAGATCTTTGCAGCTTTTCAAAATCCACATTTCATTTACACCGCTTCTTGAAAAGCAAGTATCACAGTATTTTTGAAGGCCCTCTTTAACAGCTGTCAAGATGGAGGTTAGCAATTTAGATATAGGTTTTGTAAGCATTTGGCAGATCCAGCGATGTATCGTTCTTTGTATGGGCATTTATGTAATTTAGGTACCCAGTACAAAGAGGGGAGATCTGTGTCTTCATCCTTGGTGGAAATCCCGAAGGAGAGCAAAATCTGTAATATCTCCTCCTTTGACAGAGTAGTAGCTGTGTATTAAGTTGGATTGCCGTTGGAATTATCAATGCCTAGTTCTTTCTTTAAAATTATATAATGATTTATAATATAATGATACAACAAACTTTGAAATTATTAATAATTAAATGCCATTTTTTGGAATTATGATAGTGTTTCCATATGAACAATTCTCTGAAAAACAAGCCACTATAAATGATATATATAGACATCATATATAGACATGACTAGCTCTTGCTAGTGCCGGTACCAAGTCCGGCTATCCCGAGTTCCTATCGTTGTCCACATTTGCCTTTGTTCATTTTATTGTTTTTTTCTTGTACGGTTCCCTGGTGTATTGTGACATATGATTGTAGTTTTCGCCCATTGTAGGTGTTTCCTTTATCTTTTCTACATTAATCATAAATCTCTCGCACGGGGAATCTTTCTTGGCCCTGCCCCAGAGACAAACTCCACTTTTAAATAAACAAACAGTAAAAGGATATGGAGTAAATACATATGAGACAAAGTTCCTACAAATACATTTACTCCATATCCTTTCGTAAAAGATATGATAAAAGAGATGATTTTGATTTTAATCTAACTAATTTTCCCTTCCTTTGACGGCGACGTTCCCCTAGCTCCATCCCACGGAGTGTATATCTCAACTTGAATAATTTGCTCGCGTTTGTTCTACCCAGCGTAACCTTACTCTCACATCCAAATTTTTACAACAAGGTTACAGATTTCATAAATTATCAAATACTTTTAAGATATGAACATTTGATATCTAGATATGACATGACTAGCAAAAAGCTAATTGCAAAGGGCACTTCTCATTCTCGATTTTATGGAAATGTTGTTAAAAAATGTCAGAAACTGATAAATAATCCAGAAAAGCTGTGACGTAACTTACATTCTTTACGTAATAGTGGATAGCGACGAAATATTCTGATTAAATCCATTAAATTGGCTTTGGAGGGAAACGGAATAGAGAAAGGGGAGGTTTGGGTACCCATATACTGGTTTAATCCTGGCACTGGCTTTTGCAAGTGCCGGTACCAAGTCCGTCCGGATATTCCGAGTTCCTATCGTTATTTATGATTGTCTCTTGTCTTCATTATTGTTTTTCTAGTGCAGTTCGCTTGTGAATTGTGGCATGTGATTGTAGTTCCCAGCCATTGTAGGTGTTTACTGTTATCCAATTTTTTATTTTGAAATAACCGTGAAACCTTCAACAATGAACAGTGCACATACCTCATAGTAAGTTCAAGATGGTCCCTAGCAGCGTATAAATTTAGTATAGAGTAATGGTTTTCAAGTTGTTTGGTGTCTACGCACAACAACTCCAGTTTTGAATCATATTGAATACATTTTCTTCTAAATACATTTATAAATGTTGTTAAGCTTGCATTTCTAGTTCTGTTTCTGTTTGTTGATTTTGCAGTAAATTGGTTGGAGATTAATTTTTAATCTAAACTTGCCTTTGAAAGTGTTATATTTCAAGACCATATCATCTCTGATTAGTATTTTTTCCATTGGATTGCATATTAAAACATCTATAATCCAGTATTTTTCTTTCTGTTTATATATTTTTTTTTAAAAAGTCATAGTGTGCTTAAAATGGCTTTACGCACCAGTGGGCTAATTGTATTTATTTTTCGCCCTCGCAGATCTTCCAGAAGCATAATTTTGCGGAGCGAACTACCAGCGCCATCATCGAAGCCACCATATGTTTCAGTCTGAATTGGATCTCAGGGAATACTGTAACTAAATAGAATTTCAAGTAATTTTTCAATAAAACAAATGCCACGGCTTTTTATCATCAAGCCAAGGGTTAAGATCCGCTCATTTTCTTTTCACTTGTGCCATATTTGCAAATTCAAATTTCAATTTTTCTCTTGGATTACTTTGGAGTAAAATTTCAGTGTGATTCAATGTAAAAAATTGAATCATGTGATAATGTGACAATTCAAAATATATATATGACTTAAAGGAATTGCAGCTTCGTAAAAAACGACACAAATGGTAATAATTAAAACACTCCATATTAAAGCTTTGTTGTCATGATATATATTAAGAAAATCATAAGGAAGCACTCTAATTGGATGCTAGCTAAGTAGAGATGCATCCAATCAAAATTGTGGATTTGAGTCTAAAAAATGGTTAAATCTGCCAAGGGTTAAACAACGGCAATAGAATACCGAAGGAACAAAGCACAAGATTACACAAATCAAAGTCCAGAGACAAGGCAAAAGCAAGAACACCAAAAGACNACCAAAGACACCACATGCCCACAAAACACACGAACATTACATATACAACACAAAAAACTAAAGCACTAACAGTGTGAACTCTCAATAAACAAGAGTGACATCAGGTGCCCCGGAAGGGTAAGTATGTCCTGCTCTGTGCACAGCACCCGTCACACTGTCGGTGGGTCAATCCAGGGTTAAGTCAAAACCTGTAATGTCAAATCAGGGAAGACGCGAATCTAGCTGAAAATGTCAGTTTTTATTTGTGACACTGACATTTCATATCTATCTATGTAAAACGGAGAGGAGTGGATCGATACCTTGAGCTAGCAAAGACTGTCCTTTTTATATTGTTCATTTTATATTGACATTGCTAAAAGAAAACAAAAACAAAAAATATATTTATCGATTCAAAACCTCTAGAAAAAGAAAGGAGAAAAGCTTTTCAAATAGCTGCCAAGAAGATATTTTTTTCTACTCAAATGTTAATTTACGGATAAGAAGTTTGGAGCTTTTTAACAACATAATTATTTTTACTGAACTTGAAAATATAGTGATATGTAGAGAGCTTGATGGGTATCAATAAAAGTAAGTTTCTTATCATTGTCGGAAACAAATCAAAAACGTTCAACGTATTTTATTCTGGCCATTATTTTTATTTTTTCAGTTGTTGAATTTTATTTATTAACTAATGTGCATTTTAATATTTTACAAACGCTACATTATCTGGGAAGGAGAAAACTAAGACATACAATAATGTTTCACCAGTATGAAAGCTTTTAATGATAGACTGTTAAGTTGGAAATTGCCTTGATGTTTCAATGTTTCTGTTGATGATCATTTCGACAACTTATGTCTCTTCAGTGCAGATCAAGTCAAACATTTGGACAACTATCAACCGAAAAATGTACAAAAGCTAATAGAGAAGAAATAACCAAAAAGATCGAAACAGAAAGCCAAAATTAGCTTAGGACAGACTTTCTCTATAGTTTTAAACAAGATTTTCAAAATTTACATATGCACGTTTCCGAGTAAAATTGGTGTTAGGACTGACCGCATTTCAACTGGGCGAATTAGGGGGTTAAAGTACCTTTCAACTGCGCGATAAAAATACTTTACAACTGCGCGAGTATTTTACCTGTAAGCCTCAATGGAAAATAAGTAAAAAAAAACAAATATTTTTAAAACAAATTTATATTATTTTGCATGAGGTAATTGAAAAAAGATTTTGCTAATAATTTAATAAAGACTAAGTGCACATGTTTACAATGAAGTCCCACTATAAAGTTTGTTCCAAAGGAAAATTTATTTACATAATATTTTTTTCCACCGGAACAAATATAATAAAATACTGTCCAAAACCCACCGTCTACCTCACGGTGGTGTGCAGGGGGAACAGAAAATATTGATATGCATTTATTTCAGATATTCCTCGAATAAATGTCTATCAACATTTGCTGGCTGACGGAAAAGTTACCTGCAATATTAGATAAGTAATAAAATTACAGGTTATTTACAGGTAAAAAAAAACTCGTGCAGATGAAATATGATTTCTCGTGCAATTGAAAGATTATTTTTGCGCAATTGAAAGGCCGATTCGCGCAAATGAAATGCACCGTTAGGACTAGCGGTGATTACCCTTGGGGGATTAACTTTTAGTCATTAGCAGTGGTTTAATTAAGAAATAGATTATTGCAAGCGGGCTCTATGCGAATTAGAACATGGGCAGACCTTATATTTGTCAAAATTTTATACCGAGCGACAGCGAGGTATAAAATGAAGACAAATATAAGGTCTGACCATGTATAATTCGCATATATAGAGCCCAATTGCAATAATCTATTTCGATTATAATATTTTTAACAAGAGTTTTGAACACTCGAAGCGGCTCTTAGAGAGCAATATTGGGTTTTGCACTACAGTAGAATTGAAATATGTCGGAAAACTGCATACAAACACACATAAATGGACATAGAAAAATCTATATTCGTTGTTTTATTAATACAATTGGCTCATAAGCTTATGAATTAATACAGATAATCTGTTATAAAACATATAAAATACGGACATTTTAAAATCGAAGCGGGTATAAGTGTGAGCTGGATGTATTTCTGATTTATACGACTTCTTAGTTATGTTATTTTTGAAGCCAAAAAAGAATAATAAATAATAAAACTAATATTCACAATTTTGTTAACGTTAAAAAAACAAAAACAAAAAACATTACATTTAAATCGTAGAGCATGATCTGGAACATAGATAAGATTTCATAACAACAACACATTCGTTGCTAGGTTACGGTTATGTCAATTTCAGTTCCAAGTCTTAAATTTAGTAACTATGTAAATTTCTATTATTGTCATTATTTGATGTAGATTTTTGGGTGATCCCTTATTAAAACTTTATTTACACAAAATAATGAGTGGATAAAATGTGAAATTGTACATTACGAATGTCAGTCTTTTTCTAAAAAATATACGCATGTGCTAAAAAATATTGTTGGAATTAGAACATAGCTTTATTTCCAAAGCGAAAGAAGAGAGTCATATTAGAATGATTAATAATTGAATAAAGCAAAATGTTGCGACTCCAGCAATTCTTCTCTGTATCTATAAACTGTTGTTAATTTGACTATCCTATTACTACAAACAAATTAAATGTTTGTCGGGCAACGGATGACAGTGATTGTAAAAACACTTTGCCATCCATGGCGAGAAAAAACATCAATGAAGCGTTGCTAGACATCCAACAATGGGGCCGTCTTGAACTTGCTTGAGCAAAGCTCATTGTTGAAAGGCTCATGGTGACTCAGAGATGAAGAACAACAATAAAAATGTTATTCTACTGCTTGGTTTTACCATTTATCGGTAATTTGGGCGAGTTTCCTTTGATCTGTACTACATCATAAAGCTTGTATCAAAGGTAAGACGACCAGCAACAAGTGATTCTAGAAATTATCAGCTGTTGGTCATTTGGCATGCGCGAACATGTTGCGGAAGGATATATCTTTAGTTTTTGGCCAATCGCGCTTCAGTGATCAAGTAAAAAAGCACGTGAATGATGTGGAAAAAAACTAGAAAAAGTAAAAGCATAACATAAATGTGCAACAAAAAATAACTACACCTTTTGCGTAGTAAATAAATGTCAATTATTTTTAACATCTAAACAAATTTCATGCAAACAAGAAAAAATAGAAACAGAAAATCTTGATAAAAGCATCAACAATAAAAAAAAACAAAAAAATATAAACATGACATGATGAGATCAAATGTTGTAAATCAGATCTACCCAGACACTAAGTAGTGTTACCAGTTACAATTAAAATGCAACGGATACACAGTACCCGGAGAATATCTGAACATTGCTTCCTGAAATAAAAACATTTTTCTAAATAACGGTAGTCCCTACCACCCCCCCCCCCAAACAACAACAACAACAACAAAAACAACCTCCGGCACCATGGCACTGTCAATACTTCCACCAAATCTCGGATTGGTGAATTTGTCCATATTACTAGTACATCATTGCAACGAGACGGTGGGGCTCATTGGAATTTGGTAAAGACAACTAGGCGACAGAGAACGGAGACAGAGAAGGGGGAGGGAGCAAACTTCAACTCTGGACGGGATCTTAGGAAACTAGGGACAGGGACAGAGCACTATTGACCGTTGATGGGATATAAATAAGAAAAAGTGACAGGGACTGGCGGAAAATGTCCTGTGTGCAGTTCTCAAAACAAGAGTAACATTACAGACATATCCAAAAATTCCTGACCGAAGGACAAATCAGGCAAAACTTGAATCGTCTGACAAAAATTATCAGCCAACAGGACCGAATGTCAGGTAAAAAATTGACATTTCCAATATGGGATGACACTGTGGGTCCTGTAAATTTATCTTCGATCTGGCAGTTTTCCTGACTTGCCTCCAATGCCTCTGGACTTTTCGATTTGTCTGACATTATGATAATTGAATTGACGCCATGACACCTCGACAGTTCCATTGAGGACATTATAGGAATAAAAGTCACTTTGGAGGAGTTTATCGATGTGTAAACGCGGCCGACTCACTCACAAACTAAATAAAGTCCGAAGGACTTTATGTAAAGTTTGTGAGTGAAAGGCCGCGTTTACACATCCATAAACTCCTCCAAAATTACTTTTACTTCTTATAATTCAAATCCTTTGAAATTAAAACAATGTTTTCACCGAATTTGACGTCACCATATACTGCACTATTTTCCTCGAAGCATATTAATGGGCAAGAAGCGTTTATCGAGAAAATAACTTTGTTGTTGTTCGTGACGTTGACCAATGAAATTGGACGTTACAATAGCAATTGGAATTATTGAAATATGAACAATTTCCTTTTGATTATCCCAAAAACATCAAGACATTTATCACATAGTTTCACAACCTACCTTATCACACTATTATATGATCCCGAATTTGTTTCAATGTGACATTTTCATGGCTTCCAACACGATTCAAGATTCTTTATTCTCTAAAAACCATAGATAAACATAGGTACAGAGAGCAATTAAAAATACATATATACAAATATACAATAAATAAACACTTATATAATAAACAATAAGCATATTGCAGTCAACAGACGTCCCTTCCTTCGTTCCTTCTAGCGTAACCGTCATCATGCACTTGAATGAATGGAGTGACGCTTTACGTAAGTGACCGCATCATGCATAAAAATTCGACAAAAAAATAATGCATATTTTTTCACTATTGAACAAAAGTTGTTGCAAGACAAAACGTAAAAAGGAATATAACTGAACTAAAAAGAAATTTAGTTTGTATTCCATTGTGGAATTACCGATAAAAAAATTATTAGTATTTTTGTTTGCTCGACAAGGATTATCAGGTCCATATCAGATTCGCCCTACGGGCTCATCTGATATGGACCTGATAATCCTTGTCTCGCGAACAAAAATACTAATAATTAATATGTATTTGTGGAGACTTTGTGTTATTTGTATTTACTGCATATCCCTTGATTTTTTATTTACAAAGTTATGGTACTTTTCAGAAGAGCCATCATATCTCTCTTATCTAAAATAGTCGAGAATCAAAGATTTTGGGCATATAGATTTTAATATTGAAATGTCTGTCGGTTTTTTTTTCAGAAAATGTAACATTAGGGATATATTTTGAATGAAAAGTAATGTGGCTCTCATATGTGTATTACTCGTGGCAAGATATACATTTCAAACAATACCATAATATTAAGCATTAAGTTCTTGACCTTGGCATGCAGTCGACATTTTCAAAAAATGAATTAGTTTTGCATTGGTTATTATTTTAAAACGGTAAAAAATACAGCTTTCATATTTTACATGTGCATTCCTTTTGGCAAGATTTTCAGTTGGTACAAGAATATTTGACTTCTTTGCCTTAACCTTGGCATATGAACAACCGCTTAAAACTACATTGGGTATACACCATACATTTTGATGGTAAATTAAGAGTCTTTCATAGTGTTCATGTCTATGTTTGGTGGCAAAACTTTTCAGATGTACCAAAATATTTTGACCTTTTGACCTTGTCATTGGCATGTGACCAAATTTTCACCACACATATGGAATTATTTATTAGTTTGGTTTAATTTATCTCTCTCTGTATAATTTGATAGTGTGATAATTTGACATTTTACTTGACATAAAGAGACTCATCTATAAGAACAAAAAAATTGATGTCGACGGAATTTGTGTTGAAAAAGCTGTCCCGAGTTCCTATCGTTGTATACGTTTGTCTTTTGTTTCTTATTATTTTTTTCCTTGTGCAGTTCCTTGGTACATTGTAGCATGTGACTGTGTTTTTTCGGCCATTGTAGGTGTTTCCTGTTGTCTGTTTTATTCTATTTAAAACATTCAAATAATGTTAAGAACTCCTATCAAAATGTTTGATTTTGACAAAGTTTAATTCTTTCGGTGGCTCACACCTGCTTTGCTTTTTGCTTTTATGACTTCGACTCTTAAGAGACCGACTCGGTGATTTTGTTATTACCCTTATTTGCCAGAGAAACCGGCAGCCTGTATCTTATCGTGAAAGACATTCCCTACGGTCAATTTTGTTTGCAAAGAAAAGCAATAATTTCCAGAAATTTTGTTTACGACCAAAAGTAATAAAATTTTCTCTTGTCTTAACAGTTAAAAGCCAGAAACCTGATATTCTTCTGAAGCATATGATATACGCACACACTTCATCTGATGATGTCCCAAGATAAAACCTCTTTTGGTTTTTCTATATCGGGAATGGTGTACTTGTACGATAGAGTCTGTCATTTTTATTATGCTACACATGAATACATAATACATAAACTGAAACTGTTATTAGTGATAAATAGATCTTTCCACAGAATTACTAAATTAACGCATTGTGATAAAAGTAAATTATGAATTTTTTATTGAAACACGACACAAGATACAGTTACAATATCCTTATATCTTTATTTGTTCGTTCACAACAGTACTTACTTTCATATCGTATACGGAACTACAACAAAACAATGACAGTCTGAAACTGATACGATTTTGACCTGAAGTGTGGTAGCAGACAGACCGAACCTCTATAAAAAGAATGTGTTAAAAATTAACAAATCAAGGTGTAAGATTAACCTAAATAGATGTTTTGGTTTGATTTTCACTGAAGAGAACATGAACCTTTGCAGAATCAAAAGTTACAGTAAAGTACGGGAAACCGAACTGTCAGTAATTTTCAATATGCCAAACTTTCTTTAAAAAAAACTTTAATAATATACAGACGAATAATAGGATGTTGGTCCTGCTACCTGCAGCAAAATGTAATCAATGGCCTCCATAGCATTCAACAAGATTCGTGTCGCATAGATTGTCTTAGGGGGTTTAACGTATATTAAAATGGAAAACAGGAAACATCTACAACAATGGCTGAAAATGACAATTACATGCTACAATTTGCCAGGGAACTACACATGAGAAACACAAATAAGGCAAAAGAATAACTTAATAGAGCTCGCAATTAGGGATACTTCAGACACTTCAACATAACCTTCATCTTGATATTGACATTAGAGGTAAAAATATAACGTGTTTGATAAGTTGATTTTGCAATATCTTTTTTTAATTGTTTCACTTTGTTATTTTCATTTTATCTTATTTCAGAAAAAAGTGCCTATTATTTTTCAGATTATGCAAATACTCCTCACTAATCTACATGGGTTTTGCTTTTTTCTGTATCACCGTAAATAAACTGTTTTCAGACCTCGACCTAGAATTCTTGCAATTTTAAATAAATCTAGTAGAATTAAAGAGTAATATGGAGTTATTAAGAAGGGGGAAATGTTAAAATCTTTAAAAAAAAACAAAATGTTACATCGAATAAAAAGGTAAAGTTACGATAAAAATATTTAAGATGTTTAGCCGAGTAATTTACTGGGCCTTAAAGTCTTCAATATAAATAAAAATAACGAGCGACATGTTTTTACTGTTTGACTGATATCTTGATTATTTTAATGTAGAAAAGATACCAGGAGCACTTAGAATGGCCAAAAATTACAATAACGTTCCACAATCCTCCATGGAACTGCACAAGAAAAACAATAAAGTAACAAAAGCCAAACACAGATAACGATAGGAATCCGGGATAGCCGGACTTCGAACTGGCACTAGCAAGAGCTAGCGGTTAATGGGTATATCATGTTAAGGCACCTGCAAAAATGAATGAGCACTTAATAAGACACTGTCATATAAAGCATACAATACAAAAGGTTGATGTTTTCGGGAAAAAGTTATTAATTGGTTATCAAGCGTTCGGATATTTTTGTAAAAAAATTAATTCAAGCAAAATGGCTTTACTTGTAGATTTTTTTTCTGTTTTGGAAGAAATTATGAGTGATCGTATAAGAAATGAAATCATGAAATGGCTTACAGCAGAACCAAAATATATTCCTCACTGGTATATGTATGACAAAGAAGGATCCCGTTACTATGACAACTGTAGTGAGCAGAGTAAATGGTTTTATTTCCATCGTTATGAAATGAAATTACTGAGGAACAATATTCAGGTATGCAAAAAAAAACATAAGTACCATGAGTAAAACATTTGATAATAATATCACAAGAATGATTATTTGAAGTTTGACATTTTTTACATCAACAGTGCAGTAACAGATGCCTTCAACAATAAGCTTAGCTCCTACTCAAATTGAATTCAAGACAATCCCAAGCACCGGTTTGAGCGGAATTCTTTGAATATCGAACAACGCTACATCCATGTCTTTTCTGGTCATGGATGCGAGATCGTAAAAAAAAAAACTTGAATTTAACTGACAAACTGTTCTTACAATCACTGTCATCCGTTGCCTGACAAAAGAACTATTGTCGCATGCTAGTGGACTATTACAACACAAACACGGCACTCATTTAGTCGATTGCAAGAAAACTTGGCATTATAAAATAGTAAGGTGTGGGAACTATAAAAAGATGATAAAAACATTTGGGAATTATAGATTTAATGTCTAAATTTGTGAGTATGAGAGTAAATCCATTTGAGAAATTCTCTAACGAACAAGTACATAATAGCTGAAATATAAAGGGAGAATACAACTCTCGCATGGGGAATCTTTTTACGGACTCTACGCTGAAGGGGGGACAAACTCCAGTCTTATATAAACAATGGGAAGAAAATGAGTAACTGCACATGAGACAAAGTCTCTGCAGATACATGGTAGATAGTAGAACCAAGTATAGGAACAGTTCTTTTATTGTTTTTCATCATCTGAAGTCACCATGACACCTTTCACAATGAGCTTTGCTCGTACATCATAGTAAACCCCTAGCATCGGTTTGAGTGGAATTTTTTGCTAATTGTCGAACAACTCTACATCCATGTCTTTTATGGTCATGGATGCGGGATCGTAAAAAAAAACAACACAAATTTAACTGACGAAGTGCTATTAAAATCACTGTCATCCGTTTCCCGACAAAAGCAATATTGTCTCAAAGTGGACGATTACAAGACAAAGACAAACACATAACATTTATCAAGTCATTAATCATCACTCATCTCTCATCCATCTTTATAATATTCTTTTTAGTTCGCCTTTGACAAAACATCTCGTCCGGCGTCCGTCTTCCGTGATCCGCCCGCCAATTCCATTCAAAGATCTCCTCTGAATCCATTGGGGCAAGAGTGTGTTTAAGGCACTGATACTGCCGATGTCTACTGAAATACATGATGACTCTTTACCAAACCCTTCGAGGAGTTTTGAGTTTGATTTTTCTTCCGTAGTGTGACAGTGTTTTACCAGCAGACTAGATTCCTTGAGCTAGCCGGCAGTTTAGCGGCGAGCACTCTTTGACCCTTCTTTCAAAATTACGTTTTGTTATATGCTTTTTCTGTTCCAAGATAGTGGCCATTGAGTTAGTAGTCTACCTGTATTGGGTTTTATTCGCATGTTTATTATACTATAGGGACACGGTATAGAGAAAGGGGAGGTTTGGGTATCCATAAATCGGTTTAACCCTACCACTGGCTTTTGCTAGTGCCTATACCAAGTCCGGCTATCCTGAGTTCCTATCGTTATTTATGTTTGTCTTTTGTTTTCATTATTGTTCTTCTGGTGCAGTTTGCTTGTAAATTGTGGCATGTGATTTTAGTTCCTGGCCATTGCAGGTATTTGCTGTTATCCTGTTTTTGTAATTTGTTAGTTTAAATAATGTTTTGCTTTGAGTACACATTTTTACATCATCTTTTTTTATTGGAGGACATAGTAGGAAGTTTATATGATACAGACGTACTGGTGGACCTTGGCAGTGGAAAAGCTCTGAAAACAAGGATTCTGATAGACGGATTGTTATCAAACAAACAAAAAATTACATACGTCCCTATAGACATTTCTGGAGGTAGGTATTATTATTAAAATATACACCAAAATGAAGTTGATATCTGGTTTTTAAAACCACAACGCATACCAGGTTTTTTTAATAAAAAAAACGAATTCATGTTAACATTATGAACATGTCAACAACAAGATTATAATGGATGAATTTTGACCAGATCAAGTCATATTTTGCAATGCTCAAAAATTGCTTTAAAGAAGCGAAAACATATGAAACAATAAACTCTTCAAAAACCGAACATAGGGGCCGTCTGGAACTTACTATGAGTTAAAAGCTCATTGCTGTAAGCCTCATGTGAACTTCAAGATGAAGAACGACAATACAAGAGTTGTTCCATTGCTTGGCACTACCGATATTTGAAGAGACTTTGTCTAATTTGCATTTAAATCATATCCTTTCATTATTTATCGAAGACTGCAATTTGTCTCTCCTGCGGTGTGGAGTCCGTTAAAAGATTTCTCTTTCGAGGGATGCATGCTTTCTTTTTTCAGTTATGGTGTACTTGTTCTTGAGAGAATTGTAATTTCCAAAAATTATTTTAGCCACCTGTTTAAAGTGCCTATATATCACCATTCTATAGTACCAGGTTTTCTTTCAATCGACCCGATGAGCGCAATGTGTTTGTCTATATTTTAATTTGCCAAAAAGCTTATGACACTAGTGCTTTTGTTGTTCAACAGATGACAGTGATTGATTGAGCACTTTGCCAATTAATTTTATGTTTGTTGACGATCCTGTATTCATTGACTAAATAAAACATGAATTTGGCGTTGCTCGACATTTAGCAATGAATTCCGCTAAAACTTTTGCTAAGAGCTGTCTCGAAAAGTTGACTTCACGATGAAGAACAATAAAACTGTTGTTGCACGGACTTTGTCTCATGTGCATTTACTTGTTTATACGGTAGAGGTTCTGACTTTTTTGGGACTATAGATATTCAAATTTATTTTTGTAAAGAATAACAAAATACAGAAGTAAGTGAGAACCGAACCGTCAATCCGAAACGAATAATCCAAGGACAATGGCAACATCAGAAACAACAAAGAAACAGAGACACAACATGAGTACGGCACAGAAAAGAAAATGAATACACACACACAAACAATGATGAACAACACGGACCCAATAAAAAACCATTGGTGAGATAAGGTGCATCGCTAAAGTAAGAATCTCCTGCTCCTTATAAGACACCCGCCGTGTTGAACATGTCAGATCAGGTGGTAAAGTCAAATCCGGCAGAGGAAACAACAATTAAGCTTTAAAGGGAAAGATCTGTAATCATATGGATAACAGATATCCCATAGCGGTCCACAAAATCGTGATGTCGACGTTAAACGTCTGTAGTGATGACTTCAAGTTTTGGGTAACATAACCTTGTTTAAGTAGTCTATTTGTGAGCAACCGGGCTCTATCAAGGAAGTCACTGTATCGAACACAGCTTCTTGAATAGCGAATGAGCTGAGAGATGTAAACTCCGTATGCCGGCGCTGTTGGAATGTTGCTACAAAGAAAAGAGAAGTTGACTATTTGAAAAGTGAAGTCATCGTGTTTGTCTTACAGCTTAGTTTGAAGTGTACCTTTGTTGTCAATTTCAAGATGATGAAGGTCAAGGAATGAGGCCGATGTGGAAGTCACTATAGTATCCCTAATTTCGAGCTCTTATGGATAGATCAGATGAAGAAAATCACCGAAGTCACTGTAAATTTACCTTTTGCTTAAAGCTTTTAACGATGTTTGATTACGTTGTCTGTGAAACTTCATAAAAGAAGCCGTATTCATAATATACAGTTAAATTTCCATTTCTCTCAAAATTTGTATGCTGTCCAAGCTATGATGTATAGTTAGTGACTCTAAACTTCACCAATTTTTTAATGAAATCTCATCCTTTTCTTGACAGATTTTCTACATTTTTTTTCAAAAATCACCGACGATATCAGAATACCAAAATAATGAAATGGGAGGCATTTTTTGTCGATGTTGTTATTACAGATTATTGGAGACGACCTATAGTTTTTGCTGCTTATCAGATTTTTCAGATGGATATTTTGACTACTTTTGTCTCCTCAGCGCGCATATCTTTTCAGGACTTAAGTAAAATATTACTTTTTCTTGTTCTCTACGAATTCAACTTACAACTTTTTTTCCGAAAAGCTCATTGGCGAGGTTTTTTTCTAACTTTATTAATACGTCTTGAAGGAGTTTATTAAATCAAATATATATTGATTTGCAGAATACTTGGGAGAAATGGTATCAAAAATAAAAGAAGAATATGGAGATAAATTAATAGTTCAACCTATGGCGACCGATTACTTAGAAGCATTGAAAGGAGGAATGTAAGTTATTTACCGAAACTTTTGCAATAAATAAACTTTTTCGTATCTCATTTTTCATTTCAAACAACGGCAGTAGAATACCGAAGGAACAAAGAACTGGTATTTACAAAAGTCGAAGTCTAAAGTCATGGCCAAAACGAGGACACAGAAAACAGTGACGTTAGACAGATACAAAACACAGAAATAAAAATCACATCATTCACGGCACTCACAGTGTGAGCTCAAATATAGTCCAATTTTTTTTTCTTGAATTAATATACCTTTGTCAAAGTCAAATACATGGTCATGACGTTGATTATTATTAAACAAATTCTCTCTTTTCGCTATCGCTTACATTGTCTTAAAGTCAAATGGAGACTTATTTCTATCATAGACATTTGTCCAGGAATAAGCTTATTGTGTGGTTTGGAGGCAGCTTACAAAATTTGACGTATGACAAACAGATTAAAGATTTGACAGAAATATCAAGTACGATGCAAAGTAAGTTAAGCATTCTATTCACTAACACGGAAATACATGAGCTTAAATTTTGCAATGTCTATGGACACACGTTTTCTTTGAGACTTCGTTTATGGGGGTATAAAAATCTTGATGATTATGTCATTTATCGATTCATAATTCAAACAGAGTAAATTCCTTAAGCTAATTATTCTGCCCGGTGTACTTGCGATCTTTCGTGATTTGTTTAAAAAGACTTTTTCAGATTCTTGTACCTCATAGCTAAAATTTAAATACACAACTTCATGGCTACAAGGCTAAATTCTCCGCCCCTTTCGATTTCACCCTACTTTTCCAGTGGCAGTCAGAGTTTCCCGTCCCATGGCCCTTTCCATACCCAAAGTAATTATTTATTAACAAACTTGTTCTCGCCTTGATATAGCTGAAATATTGCTCAGTAGACGTTAAACAATATTCTATCAATCACAACTTCATGTAATCTCAAACGTCTATACATGATATTCCTTGTGCCGCCATTTACAACACACACATGTGGTGGGTAATTTGTATGTTGTTAAATAACTACGCAATATACAATACTAAGTATTAAGTGGCAAAATTTCAACATATTTTTGCTGAAATCGCAAGCCTCTTCATTCTAGGAAATGACAGATTGTTGTTAACCGTAGATGTTACAGACGTAAGAGACAAAACTACCATAGAACAAGCTTATCTTGATCCTGCAGGTAAGAAATACAGATGTATTAAGAGCAGTTCTCTGTAAAGATCCAATAAATTATATTGGGTGTGGTAAGACCTATCACAGATTTTGCTGAATTTTATTTTCTATCAATAAATAAAAAAGCACCTTTCTTTATTATTCTTGATACCATGTTGTTATGGTAACCGACAATTTTTGGACCATTATTTATACAACAAAATATGCCATTTTCAAAAGTTTATTTATTAAAAAAATGAAGGAATTTTCAATTCATCTTTTTAGTGTATTTTATTTGAAGTCTTAATGCCAAATAACATAAGAGCTTTTAAACTTACCGTATTTATAAAGTCAGAACGAGGCTACTGAAAATGTCTAGAAATTGACAAACTTCGAATGCAAAAATCATGCAAAATCTATGCATTTTTCTTTATTTTGACAAGATTTTGGACTGAATAAGTACAAAAAACCAGGACTGAAAATAATTCATGAGTATCATTACATAGTCCAATATAAAATAGTTAATTCCATATAAAAATATAATTGGGCAAATACTAGATGAAATATATATATACATCCTTACAGTTAGTTAGCATGGCAATTTTTGTACAATCGCCTTTTCCTATGAAAATGATATAGATAGGATCAAATTTTTAACAACTGTTCAGCATAACTAACAAACAAGACCTTTTTTACTTGCTATGACCTTGAAATGATTCGAGTTCAAGATCATCCGAAAAACAAAGCGGGGTTCGGAAAACAATTGCAAAAATCAACTTTTCAAATGACCTGAACTTGGATGCATATGACCTTTAGGTCATTTCAATGTCATAAGCCGTTGAGCTTACCCTTCTACAGATCAGGATACACGTCGTTTTTTTTCTGGGTACTGACAAGTAGCAAATTAAGGGAAATACGATTGTAAACAAAAACCATCGTTTTTGGCACGATGTTATGGTAACAAATTTTAGCATCGACTATCAAATTCACATCGTATTTGACCACTGATATTTTTTAATATACATTTAGCAATGAAGAATTCGTGTATGTCAAAATATCCTTGATGAGTATGCCTTATACTGGCTTTTTATACTAATTCATTCTAAAACTTGGTAAAAAAATGCCAAAAATGCATTAATTTTGTGCAATTTTTGCAACAAAAAAGTGTCAATTTCAAGTTATTATAGTAACCTCTTTCTGACTTTGTATTAATGGAATCTTTTTAACTTTCTTGAAACTAGCTGATAATGCTTTAAGCTTTAAATCAAATGCACGAAAAGTTAAATTATTATTTGTTTCTTTTTTGTATTAACAAAGGTTTGAAAATATTTCATAGTATCAGAGATGGTTAAAAAAACTGCCATGGTTATTCTGGCAACGTTTGTCAAAGCAAAAAACTGTTTTATGATCTATTGGTTAATATCAACATAAAAAGTAAGTCAATTAAATCTTTGACATGTCCTGCCAAATTATTTTGGTGCTTACAGAGAAAGTTAAGTTCTAACTGTGAGAACCGAACCTTCAATCCAAAAGGAATAATCCAAGAACAATGGCAACATTGGAAACAACAAATAGAATAGACGCAACATGAGTAAGGCACAGAAAAGAAAAATGAAGACACACAACCACACACACACAAAGATGGACAGCACGTTCATAAGTTACGCAAAAATTACATAAACTTGAAATGTCTCACACACATGAACTTTTTCTATAACTTTATGAAATGATATGAAGTAAATGCACATGAGATAAAGTCTCTATAAAACATGATTAAACCAAGCAATGGAACAACGCTTTTATAGTTGTCCCTCATCTTGAAGTCACCGCGAAACTTCAACAATGAGCTGCTATGCTGATACCTCATAGTAAGTTCAAGATTGCCCTAACACCGGTTTGAGTGGAATTCATCGCTAAATGTCTAGCACCGGTTTGAGTGGAATTCATCGCTAAATGTCTAGCAACGCTATATCCTTGTATCCTTTTCGTCATGGGTGCGGGTTTGTCAGCAAATATAAAATTAACTGGCAAAGTGCTCTTGCAGTTGCTGCCATCTGTTGCCTGACAAAAAGACAATAAAAGAGAATCACAGCAAACCAATAATCACTGGGCCCTAATCAAGACAACTGCAAGGAAACTTGTCATACTAAAACTATGAGATGTGATCACTATTAACAGTGGTCAGAATATCATTTACTACACTTGAATTCATATATGAATTATATGAATTATTAATATATGACCCGTGCGGACATATATTAACCGGGAACTTGTACATCATCGATGAAAGAGAAGTTAGGAATTTCTTTAGAAAGCGGCCTAAATATCGCCCACCTTCGAAAATTAACTGGCAATCTTGTTTTGATATTATTAAAGACGCAGTTACCAACTATTGTATAAAATAGTGCAAACGAGAAAGTGCAGACAAACACGCACTCAATATGTTCAGAGATAAAATTATTACCAAAGTCACCAATAGAATAAATTTTTATAAAGATTATTATAAAGAGTCAACTCCTAAGCTGTCTGTAAACAGAATTAAGTTAAAATTAAAAGATCTTAGTAATAAATATGTTTTTGTACCAGTTGACAAAGCCTCTAGTAACGTTTCTATTATTTGAAAGAAATACTACATCGATGTCCAACAAAATGAATTATCAAAGTCTAACACTTTCAAACGTACTTATTTTGAAGAAAAATCATTAACTAAACAGCAATTCAACGATACAAAAATGCTCCAAGTTCCACCCAAAGATAACACCTTGCCTACTATGTACTGGGTTCCTAAGCTTAACAAAAATCCTTACAAACATCGTTTTATTTCGGTATCGAGTAACTGTTCTACCACTAATTTATCCACCCATTTAACCAGTGCGTTCACCTGTATTAAAGAGTTAGTTATCAAATACTGTGAAAACAACCTATCAAAACTCTGGTGTAAATTATGTTTGGAGTGTAAAAAATTCCATCGAAGTTTTAGATAAATTACAATCAATAAAAAGACCAGTTTCGTCTATTGAAAGTTATGATTTTTCTACACTTTATACAACCCTTCCACATAAATTGATTAAATCAAAATTGGGACAACTTATTAAATGGTCTTTCAAATTTTCTGGTCTACAGTTCATTTGTTGTAATAAAAAGCAAGGAATCTTCTCTGATATCATTTACAATAATCCTAGTTCCTGGACTTGTGATGACATGATTAAGGCACTGAATTTTTTGCTGGACAATATTTTTGTTCGTTTTGGCAACATCGTTTATAGACAGGTCATTGGAATTCCGATGGGTACAGACTGTGAACCTCTCATTGCAGATCTTTTTCTGTTCTGTTACGAACGGGACTTTATGAAAAAACTACAGAATGGAACCGTACAAAACAGTGATCAACTTATTTAAATTTTCAACGATAACAGCAGGTACATCGACGATATCCTTACTATTGACAATCCCCAGTTTTTAGACTATGTCGACCTCATATACCCGCAAGAACTGAAACTTGATAAAGCAAACGATGATTCTAAATACTGCCCATTTCTTGATCTTACTATCATCATTGACTCTGGCAAAATTAAAACTAAAATTTATGATAAAAAGGGTGATTTTGATTTCACAATTACTAATTTCCCTTTTCTTGATGGCGACGTTCCTGTAGCTCCATCATACGGGGTGTATATATCACAACTAGTACGATTCGCACGCGTATGTTCTACTCTTGACGACTTTAATGAGCGTAACATTACTATCACATCCAAACTTTTACAACAAGGTTACAGATTTCATAAATTGATTAACACCTTTCAGAAGTTTTATAGAAGATATGAAGATTTCTAAATATGGTGCGACTCACAAACAGCTTATTACTAAGGGCATTTCTCACCCTCGATTTTATGGAAATGTTGTTAAAAAATGTCAAAAACTGATAAAAAAAAATCCAGAAAAACTGGGACGTAACTTACATTCTTTACGTAATAGGGGATATTGACAGGATATTCTTCAGGATTCCGTTAAATTGGCTATGGGATCCAATGACCTGAAGATATTACAGGTATACTGGCCTCTCACTGATACTGCCGATGTCTACTGAAATCTATGATAATTCTTTACCAATTCCTTCGGGGAGTTTTGAGTTTGATCTTTATTCCGTAGTGCGACAGTGTTTTACCAGCACACTAGGCTCCTTGAGCTAGCCGGCAGTTTAGCGGCGAGCACTCCTCGACCCATCTTT